>JAQFYJ010000138.1:0-19303 GCA_034694685.1 Isotoma anglicana | reverse complement strand
ACGTTCCCGTCTGATAGTCAGAGTATTCTCAGAATATGTCTTGCATACGATCAGTCTAATTCTAATTAGATTCGAAGACACGAGAATTGGAAACGGTAAGTGAAATAAAAGTCTAGATAACTTTAGGTTATAAAATGACAAAAAACTCAAACATGACTTATTTAATTAAATATTTCATTTTCATTTTGTAAAATATGGAAAATCATTATGTACTCTGCGACTTATGTAATTAAATATTTCATTTGCAAATTTCTACTGAGTAAAATATCAGCAAAATTATTAGTTGTTTTGTTAAGGTAACAGAAAATATAACAAAAACACAGCATAGATTAAACAGAACGACAACTTAAATTAAACACCATGTTGAACGGTTTTCACGATTCATTGTTTTCAATTCACTGGTCACTTCCGTACAGTTTAAGTGATCTATCCATCGAACAAGAAGCAATAAACGATGAATTTTTCCCAAAACGAATTCCAGTAGCAAGCGCCGTGTGATCATTGAATACAGCTATTTCATTCCAGGACTTACATCCGTAGATCCTGAAAAAAATGAAACCAAATACTAAACCGACAAAAACGACGAATGTAGGATCATAATCACCCAAAGTATTCTTGGAAATTAAAATAAATGTAGAAATTCAAATATAAACCCCTAGTTTACCTGACGTCAGTTCCGCTAAGCGCAAGGTAGGAACCAGTTTGATCAAACGCTAAATCCGTGATATTGAACCCATCATCCATTTGAATGCTTTTGAAATTCTTTAGCTTTCTCAAATCCCAAAGCTTAACACAAGCATCTTCCGCAGCTGTGGCTAGATAGTACCCATTCTCCGAAAATGCAATTGAAGAAATTCGCCCAGTATGCCCACTGAAATTAGCAACATTGCTTTGCTCTTTTAAATCCCAAATTTTTACTTGTGAGTTCAAAGTTCCAGTAGCAAAAATAAGCCCATCAGGGTGAAACTTTGCAGCAAACAAAGGGTGCTCCTCGTCTCCCATCTATTAACCAAGAGGACACAGAAAATCTGGTTAAATATTTAAATATTTAATTTTTCTTGCAAGAAAAATATAAAATGTAATTGGATAAATGGTAAATCCAATCGTTTAGCAACAAAATACGCACTCACCACTTTTGCTAATACTGTCCCAGTCCGGAAGTCAGAAAATGCCCAATGTTGATCCATTGACGATGACAGAACATAATCTCCTGTTGCATGCAAAGACAAGCCTGTTATTGCTCCTTCGTGAGCCCGAATGATTTGAAGTGGCTGAGAGGAAGGAACATGCCACAGTCGAATAGTACAATCTAATGAGCCACTCACGACCAAACTCTACATGAACATATATTTTCAGTTTAGATTTACTACGGCATAATGTATTGCTCATATGATAATTTTATAAGCTATTTACCTCGTCGGGGTGACAAATCACTGAGACCACTTTCTTTGAGTGACCCTTAAGAGTCGCAATAACCTGCTCCGTCTCTCTGTTGAAAACTGTAACTCCTTTGTCGCTTCCTCCAGTGACAATTGTGTTCCCTTGAAGATCCAGACATAGAATGCCAGGATTACTGGCACTGTGCAATCCCTAGAACATCACAAAGTAGAATATAATTTCGAAAATATCAGGACTAGTTTAATCAATAAAATCAAAAAAATTACTGTGTGAGATGCAATAACGCTGTATTCCTTGATGGCGTCCGCTGTAGCGAGGGATTGTGGAACAGCTTTTCCTTTTTTCTTACGATCTTGAGTCAGAACAGCTGCAGTATCCTGAAGCTTTTGTTGAATTTCAGCACTAATCCCCACAGCTTCCGCGGTAACATGAGCGGACGCATTATCTAATCCCTAAAAAACAAAGTACATAATCTCCTGAACAAGAAATTAACATGCGAAATGCTTTGTACTTCATGAGTTAAATCAATACCATCATAGGAGTGGGGTATGCCGACTGCTGAGGCTTAAGCGTGGCCAATGCTTCTCGAGCAGCAGAGACTTCCTTTGTAAGTCTAGCAATAACACGACACGCTGCATCATGCTGATAAAGTGAATGGGATAACTCTTGTCTGGCTGTTTGCAATTGTTGACGCATTGTAAAGCTATTTTTAACCACAAAAAATAATCAAAGTTGCAAATTAATAACAACTTGTTTAAATTCAACACAATAAGTATGGGAGGTTTGACAAGCGTTATAGACTTCAGCAAAAAAAACAATCACCTGTGAAGCATAACTGCATCCCACTCATCCTGAAGTGTCTTAAGGATTCCAGGAATGCTGGTATAAGTTGGAGGCTTTGCTTTTACAAACGGTGGAGCTATAATTAAAAAAATTAGAATGAATATCTAACCTGAACTTTGATAACCATTTAAATTTATGATAGTTTACAAATAAATTCAAACTTACTTTTGATTTCTATAAGCTGATCTAAAGTAAGTGGTTGTCCATTGATAGGGTCTTTATTACCATTTTCCGATAGGAGCTTCTCAATCAAACGTTTTTCAAAAACGCTACCAGAAACTGGTGAGATTACAGGCGCTTCCGGTACATCATTAGAAACTGAAACAAGGTTTATTAGGTTTTCTTTCATTATGTACATTCGACATTAAGTTTAAGTAAAATATCAAATCATACAACTAAAAAGCACAACAATACACACAATTTTAATTTTGAAGGGTTTTCAGCGTGCAGCTTTGCATGCTTGAAATATTTGATAGAATTCGAATTGATATAATATTATAAACTTTCTTACTTGCACAAACCAGAGCCATTGAAAGGTTTGAATGTGTCAATTTTGGAAATCAATTTGGTAGAATTAAACTTTTTACTCCACTGCAACTGCACTCTAAGTTCTTGACTGATAATCCAGAACCGAGACAACAAAATATGAAATCCCAGCAGTTGCTTTCTAAATTATAAGTAGTGTTATGTACTACAAAGTAGAAAAACCTAAACTGACTAAAATACCAAAATCTTATCAATTTATTCCCAATTAAAAGTTACAAACACATTTTTTTTCCTTTTTACCTTTTACGGTTTACGGCAGATATTGTCCTGAAGAATAAAAACGCCAAGCAGTAGTGGAAATCGTGCCTCCAATTCCGGTTATAAAGTTAGATTATTTATCCCGCGAGTCAGAGGAAAACCTTACATGATATCTCTATAGACGGCGTTCACAAACGACTTTTATTTATTTTTCTACTTTTTCCATCACATCTATTCCCATCATCTAATTTCATTCAGCTTTACATGTCTATCATGCAATATATGCATGTCTACAATATAGTTTGATTGAAGAGAGTGGATGGGTTTTACATGAGAAAAAGAAAGAAGAAACCTTTCCTTTCTGCCGGATGATGTACCATTTGTACCAAATTCCAGTCATTGTTTTTTATGTTAATTTATTTAATAAAATATATTAAGCCATTTCAAAATGACGTGTATACATTTTATACACAAGCTTTTGTCAATAATGTCGATGTCTAGCGTTATACGAACGAACGCACAAAGTAAATGATTTCCACGGTACGTTTTATGTTTTGTCCGTGTTCGTGCGGTGAAAAGTAAATGCATTTGAATTGAAAATTTACATGAGGAATATGTCAACGTCTTATAATTTTCCTCAAGTTTGAAGAACTGTCAAATTCAAAGGCCTTTGTTACCCTTTTTACATTTTTTGCGTTCTTATCTTGAAATTTCCCGAAATAGGCTTTAAATACTATTAAATATTAATTAGCTACGGAAATGGACTATTTTTGTATTATTTTATGATTAAATGAAGAAACGATTATGATTTATGTTAGCAACATGGACCGACATCCCATGATCCCATCTGTCTAATAATGCGATGCAAATTTATGTATTTTTTAGATAGAGTCTATGTGCTGTAAATGTTATTGTTTTACGTTTTGTCCATTTGTTTATCGTTCCTAAAAATTTTGTGTATCTAATAAAGCATCTAAGCAAAAAAAACAATCATATTTCAGTATATAAGACAATTTTACGTTAGTAGACTAGATTGAAACAAAGTAAAGTTATTCTTTAATTTGTGATTTGCCATACAAATGATTTTTTTGGAATTTGCAGCTTTTATGCATTCCAATTCCAAATTGTAATACAAACATACGATATGATATTGTAGTCTGAAAAATGTTTTTAAATCCATCTTGGAAAGGGTCTGTGAAAAACATGTTTGGAATAAAGTTTAATACATCACAAATCACAACCAGTGGCATATCCCGAAACGGGCTTTTCATATCCCTATTGTCCCTATAATGCTAATAGGCCCCTCCCATGCTCCGCCCTTCTCTCCATATTAAATTATGGGACTTTGGGGGGCGGAATGAAGCCCGGTGAGCCCCACCCGTGGATACGCGAACCTAATTCTTAGTAGTATTCCATGGTAAGCAATGAAATAAATATCTGGGGGTTTTAAAAGGTCAGCAAGGGCGTATCCTTTTACCATAAGGTAGATTAAGTAATATTAAGGTAATGGATAGGTGAGGTTTTATCTATGCATCCCTTAAATGTTAGTAATCAACTAATCCCCGCCCTTTGTGTATCATTGTATTAATTTTGCAAATATATTCTGCCAACTAAACTAAACTAATAGTCATTTCATCGTAGCATCACTAATATTTACAGAATCATCACACATCATTTTTTGGCAAGGAGATTAAGTAGCTCATTGGATGTAACAGGTTGTAACAAACAACAAGCAAAACAGGAAATAAAGACGAAACAAGTTTTGTATTGTCAATGTCATTGTAAATTTTCAGTATATGTCGTTAAAAATTTGAAGTAATATAAATCTAAAAAATGCTTGATGAAAATCAAAAAAGCAAAAGACAGATATTCAGAAAGCTTTCTTATAATGTTATAATGTACTTTGGGGCTGTGCATAACTACGTCATCGGATACTTCAAAATTTTGCCCCTCCCCCTAATCACTATAGGCGCTTATGGGAAAACCCTGATATTTTGACCCCCCCCTCCCCCCTATTTAGGCTACGTAGTTTATGCACAGCCCCTTTACGAATGTTATATAGTTATCAATGGTAAAATTATGAAAGGAAAAGTAATAAACCATATCAAACTGGTGTAACCAAGTGGCGAAAGCAATACGGTTAAAACGTTTAATTGTATTTCGGTAGAACATTTTGAAACAATAGAACATTTTAAAACGATATTTCAAATTTCTGTCGCATCTCATTTCGACCTACTCTTCAATACCTATCAAAATATGTAAAAATTTAGTTTGACCTTTGACCTCGTTTTGTGACCTTAAAAGTCGTTTTAGACCATTGGTATCCTATCTCTTTGATATACTCTTCAATACCTATCCAAATATATAAAACTTAAAATTTGACATTTTTTTACTTTTGACCTCAATTTGTGACCTCCCTGACCTCATAGAACAAAAACGGTTGTTACAGTTGAGTTTCTGACGCTTTGTAGATATGTAATCATATATCACATGATTTTTGTGAATATTGCGCTCCAAAGCGCTAATAAACGCGACCAGTGCGCTTTGTCGCAGCCGCTGAATTTCAATACCAAAAATTCCTTTAAAATATTGAGTCCAACATAGCAAACCGGATGTCAATATGTCAATCCGTTCGAAAGTTATCGATGTGACGGACGGACGGACGGACAGAGCATTCCCATAAAGTAGCTTTCGCTACTTAATGATAAAGAATAAATAACCTTTTCTTGCATTTGTATTAAGTCTCAAATTGTAAGCAACATAATTGTTGTATGAATATAAAATTTAGTTCAATTGAGATAAGCAAAACACGGTTTTTGAACCGCAGATGATAGACACAACTCATCCAATTTTATTCGAATGTTTATTTAAAGTGAAATATTTTTGTTAAGTGAGGCTATAAATACCAGACCACAAGTAGAAAAGTGGTATGCCGGTCTTGTCAAGTGATTGTTAGTAAGCGGAATTATAAAATAGGGCCAATATGGTGGAAATCTGCATTTAAAATTGAACATAATCGATATTTTTAAATATTTATTTCATCAAGATTTTATTAGCCTTCTAAAATCTAAATTCCATTAACTCATATACCATTATTCTATCTAATCATTGAAATGCTTTTTGGTGAAGAAAAAGTTTTAAAGTACATAAAAATCAGGGTATCAAAGGAGCGAAAGCGTAGCACGTTTGACCTTTTTGACCCGTGTGACCTTTTTTACCCCTGTGACCAAAAATTTGATCTTTTTTGGGTACCGTGAGGGTCGTTTTTTGGAGTTTCTGCTGTGCTTCACAGAAAGCATGGGGTGCATGGTGGAGGAGAAGCAATATCGAAAAAAATTGTTTTCCCTATCTTTAACATTGGGTCGAGAATTTGACCTTTTTATTGTGGCCTTGGGGGTGGTCCTACAGGGCTCATCTAAGCTATTATGGGGGTCAAGAACATATGTACCATAGAAATATAGAAATATATTAATAAGGCGAGCCTGTGTACCAAGCCATGTCATTTTTAATGTTCAATTTCAGTGTAAAGCTTTAAAATTAAAACGAAACGTTTTAGTTCAATTCGATGACAGAGTTTGTCTTGTCAATGGGAAAATGGGAATACATTTTTTCAGTTTTTAAGAAACGCAAGAAATAAGTCATCAAAAAAGTCTAGTTGTCTTCTACAATAAATTAAGTAAAAAATAACTTTTTTATTTGAATTCCATATAGAATTTATAATCATAGGCATTATAGACCAAAGGTTTTATAACTAACTGCATTTCAAATAGCAATCCACGCATTTTAATGCATACGAAAAATACATAATTGCAGAAAAGTCTAAATATGTCAGGTCTAAAAATGTCGACCTATATAGGTTTCAACCTTTGGAAATTTTAATCAAACACGTTATTTTAAATAAGTACTGGATTTACGAATAATAGTTGACCTAAAAAGGTAATTCAAAATAGTTCAGTCGATTTAAAAATTTCAATTGGACTTTTTTAGCAGCCTAAATCAACAAAAATATTTTTTTGCATTAAAAAATCTGTTGTTACTCTTGCTACTAATAGGTGAAATGTAACGTTATTTTGTTTTGGGGTTTTAAGTTTTAGCAACTAACAGTCTTGTATTTTTAAAACATTCTAAAAATTGAATGAAAATTTAAAATTTTTAATGTTTCTGAATTTCATATCAAACTTCGAAAAACTACATGTGTAATTTGTTACAGAACATAAAATTGCGATTTTATAATGCCCAAAAAATTTCCAATGTTAAGTTATTGACAATGTAACACTTTTAACAAAATTTATTAAATCATGAAATAGCATTGGCCTTACGAGTAAGCACTACATAAAATGAAAAAAAAATTGGAAAATGGAAAAACGTCCCAATTTTTTTCCCGGAAAAAATTGTCAGCTTGAAATAGATGATGAAAATAAAAAAACAAGTGTGCCTAATTTATACAGCAGAAATCTTCGATAATCTATATATTGGGTAATATAATTTGAGATGCACCAATTTCCCAGGCCATTTCCATTTTTTAAATAAATTTAAGTGAGATCAAGTTTTCTCAATTTATGCATATGAGATAAATTGATGTGTTAATGTTTTTTCGTAAAAAGAACTATATTAGCTAAAAATTTGAAGAAACTTCATGAAAATGATAATTTAAAAACGCAAAGACTCAAAATTTTAGGGAGGACAATTTCAATCTTGGGGGGACATTGTCCTCCCTGTCCATGCGGCTGTTGCAGCCATGGCATGCTGATATTGTGAATAGCTGGTGGGTCAGCTCTCTTTACGGAGGTAAAGTGATATTGCTGATTATTCAGAGTTAGCTAAAAATAAGCATGAAAGGTAAGGCAGAATTAGTAGAATCAAGGCGACATGGTATTCATGAGATCAAACCAAAATATTTTAGCTTATGTCCTTCAAATGGAGGGATTCGAAGAAAGCTCGAAGAAAGCATGAAAAAGTCTTAACGCAAAGCGTTGGAGATATTTACATTTTATATTACGTATAATAACATTATGTTATCATCTAAAGGCTAAAGAGTTATTATTTGGCTTAAATATATGCACGCCATGAGATGTGGTGCGGCATGAATAATGATGATGAATGATGATATCTAATTCCATATCTATTAGAATACGATAAATTGATGATGTATGGTGATGGAATGGAGCAGACGTGGCTTTAGTTTTATGGAAGCTAAAGTGACATTTTTGCAGTGTATGTAGTATTTGCGTAAGGTTGTTATTAAGGAGCGGCAGCTCCTTGTTACAGTTTTCCCTACGTCTGTCTGTCTGTCTGTCTGTCCCACCGATAACTTACTCAAGAACGGATTGACATATCGGGATGAAACTTGGCACACTGACCCCCATAGCTTGGATGAGTTCGGAGGCTCTGTATGACCACCCCAAGGTCACAATAAAATATTCAAATTTTTTTCCCAAAATTAAAGATGAGGGGGACATTTTTTTAGTAATGCTATCTCCTCTATTATCGCATGCTTTCTATAAACCATATGGACCCAAAAGAACCTCTAAAGGACCCCAAAAAAGGTCAAATTTTTGACCCAGGGGGACATTTTTTGTTTTTGATATTGCCTATCCTCCACCATAGCTTACTTTCTATGAAGATTGCAGTAGCAGGGGTCAAACATGCTGCACTGACGCTCCTTTTTTACACTCACGGTGTCTATATATACGTGAGTCAGTGAGAGAAGGTCACCCCTCAGTATGTTAGATGGACCAGTTGGACCCAGTCTGAGATTTAAGACGAGTTCAACCGACAGGGAGGTTAGGATTGTGTAGGTCCTTCTTCCTTCCTCACACAACTTGGTGAGTCTAGGAGAGTCCATAAATGTGAAGAAGAAGGAACCCAAAGCCGAACACAACTAAACGTTACTATTTGCCTAGTGTAGTATGAGGGGGGATTTATGCCAAAAACTTTTGCATATGTATTTGAATTTACATTTTCAATTTTTTAATTTTCCAATTTGCCAATTTTCATAGACCATAGACCATAACAAAATAGCTTTCAGGAAATTTTTCATTTGTTAGGTGTACAAATAATATATATCATATAATATACCAAAAATCATACAACATAAAACAGAATAGAATAGAATAAAAGAATATAGCTGCCCTAATTGATATATAAATGAGTGTCGGAGTTCAAAGTTCAACAATGCATTATGTCATTATTCTCATTATATAGGACGCGCTGCATTTCTGAACTTTGACCTTGTAATGCAAAGCTTTCAGAAATCAAACAATTGTACTGAATTTTATGATTTTAGG
Organism: Isotoma anglicana; assembly: GCA_034694685.1. Classification (NCBI taxonomy): domain Eukaryota; kingdom Metazoa; phylum Arthropoda; class Collembola; order Entomobryomorpha; family Isotomidae; genus Isotoma; species Isotoma anglicana. Next base: position 10,031 of record JAQFYJ010000138.1, on the reverse strand, counting down.
TTGATTTGAATAATTTGTTTAAAAAATCTTTAAAATTAAATTCAAAGTTTTTAAAAGTTATCTCGTCCAGAAGCAGACTGTTGAAAGGGCAGATAGATCGATACTATGCTTTTATAATTTGACGGCATAACATGCGTCATCTTACATTTATTAATTGTTCGAACATCTCATTATCTAAAAATAAGTACTAAAAAAAAGTTGAAAACTGTAATTTAAAACTGATTTACGTTAAAATCCCTTCAAATGATGTGAACAATTTTTTGGTTCAAAATTGTCAAATGCAAATGCAAATGTAAATGCAAATGCAGATACAAATGTAAATATTTTTGGCATCAATTCCACCTCATAGTGTACACCTCTCTTACTCTCTATAAATTTACAGCACAAAACCGTGTATTTTTCTCTCTTCTCCACCTCAGTCAGTTTGACTCACTCACCAGAGATCTATAGTGCAGTCTATATTTGTCTATAGTACACAGAGTACACAGTTACACACACACACACATTTATATTATGCAGGAGTAGCCAAAGTACTAAAGAAAATGTATGTCTCTCTCTAAACTCTACACAAAAGCACAACCTTCAGTCAGATTCTTGATTGAACTCTTCTCATTTCTGTAAAGCGAGCAGAAAGAAGAGCTACATCATCAGAACATACTATATCTATAGAAGCAAATAAGAGCTAGAGCCCTGCCTGGCCTGGCCTCCTCCAATTCTCTTAACAATTACCCATCCTGGCTTTAGAAACTTTTTAATTATAAATTGTGAATTGACCTACGACCTGAAGTCCGTCTGCACCAATTATTAGTTCTATTATTATTTAGTCCTCTGTGAAGCCAGTGTTCCAGTTTGAGGATGAGTTTCAATTTTAAATCGTTTTATATTATTATAAACACCACAACCAGCAGATCATCGGCAGTGAAGTTTCAAAATTATTCCGTCATCTAGAAAGGGTGAAGATTAAAAGTTTGTAGAGTTGTTGTGTCCTAGGCGTAGAACTCTCCTTTCTTACTTCGTCGTCCGACCGTCAAACCCTCGAACCTGTACCTGGACTTGGACTGTTGACTGTACTAATCTTAAGTACAAAGTACAGTGCATAACGATTTAATGTAAATAATATAATACTATTATTATTACGAGAGATCATATTTTAGCTTTTAATTTTAAATCGATCGAAGGCATAGTCGGTTATCAGTTGTTACGCATAAAGCAGTTGTGTTTAAATTGATAGCGTCTGTAATTTTGTTGCGAATTGAAAGAAGTTATAATAACATATAAAAGCTTTATGATGTGTGATCATCACACTGTGTGCTGTGATGTATATATTTTATATGAAAATATGTATTATTGTTTGCTACAACAAGTAAAAGGATGTAAAGCATAAAACTTCATTTAATTGCTGATGTGCGATAATCTCTTACTAAATAAATTTTTTAATGCAGAAAATATCCTGAGTGTCAGCAGTGATCAGACAGACACATTCGTCGTCTGATTCGAATTGAAGAGGCACCGTTTATTGGTGTGTCATTCTTTTCAATGTATGCCCGAAATAATGAGCACGGTCGTTACGTGGCGTACCAGACGGCACCCCCACCACCACCGACGGCAGTTCCAGCGCCTAGTAATGTTTTCAGAAGTGCTGAAGAGAGGGGGGCTGGTCCCAACAGTCGGCATAGAATGTCACTATTACATCCTCCACCGCAACCTCCAGGCGACTACAACATGCCAGTGCCTCATACACCTAGACAAGGACAAGACCGTCCACAGCAACAAGCAGGGTCACACTATGGGTAAGACTTTTTACACAATTTATTTGACTCGGTCTATCTCTCTTGTTACCAAAATTTCTTATAGGGTTATATTAAAAATACTGACTTATTCATAGTAATTAATGAAAATAGAATTTTATGATTTGTCAAGGATCAAATTGATTTTACTTCATATTTTTTGCATATTAGTTAGATATGCTATAATGTACTACGAAAAATTTAGCACGTTACACCTACAAGCAAATCAATGAACATACTTTTTTTGTTGAGATATCGACGTCGGCATGTGATATGAGTGTATATTACTGAGTGTTAAAGTTGAAGTTCCGATTGAATTCTTATGTGTTTAAAAATGGACACATCCATAGTTCATAAAAAATTCACTGCAAAATTTCAAAAACGTTCTAGATAGCTCAACAACAGGTTACCTAGGTGACTACTGGTCCTTCCTGATCAACAAAAATAGTGAAGGTGCTCATTTTTCGAGTCAAGCATCATTTTATAATAAGAGAAAGTTACGTGTTTTTGAAATAGATGAAAAACTCAATTCAATACAACAGAGATACAAAGAGTGTTTAATAATTTATGTGAATCAATTCATATTGTTCTCTTACAGTGGCGATAGTGGAATGATGAAGTTAGTTCCTCCAATGAGTGAAAGTCCTCCATGCAAGAAGCCACGCCTGGGAGATTCTAAACCAGATATTCATATGCCACTTCGAATTGATACGGATAGACCAAGAAGTGTAAGAAAAATTTTGTAAATTTCATAAATAAAAGAAGGTTTTCAATAAACCATTAATAGTATTTCTATGCAATATAAACTTTATAGTTCTTTATTGGACAGTTATTAATAGGACTTTCCTTTGTTTTTGCAGGGCCCAGCCTATACTCCGCAAGTAGAAGCAATAAGTCCGACTTTGCCGTCCGAAAGTATAAGAGACGAATCTCCTTTGAGATCAACTAAAGAAGATTTGCTATCGCAAATAGCTCGTGTAGATCGTGAAATAGCAAAAACGGAGAGTCAAATTGCGAAACTGAAAAAGAAAAAGGTAGAACTAGAAGATGCTGCTACTCAGCCTCAGAAGGATACAGAAGAGATCAGCAATGCTTCTGACTCATTCCTTCAATCATTGCCACAGAGCATTTATGCAGAAAATAGGGTACATGACCATTTTTATGAAAATTTGTAACGACAATGTGATTGAAGTGAGAGTTAATTTTAAACTGTTGATTTGCAGAAAAAAGCAGCTGAAGCTCATCACGGGCTAACAAAACTGGGACCCCACAATGATCTCGTAAATATACGAATAATTGTCGATAATTTTCTCTTAAAAATTTAAAATGCATGTTGATAACATTTTTATTATAGCCACTCTACAATCAACCTTCCGATACCCAGGTTTATCATGAGAATAATTTGAAATATGCCAGCTTCAAAATAAATCTTGTGGAACATTTTAAAGCAAAGCAAAAGGAGAAAGAGAAACGCGACACATATTTAACAAAAACATATGCTAAGTTGTCCATTGAATGGGCTCGAAACGTAGAGAGATTAGAAAATAGCCCTAAGAAGAAGGCACAAGAAGCAAAGAAAAGAGAAATGTTCGAAAAAGTGTTTCCGGAAATTAGAAAACAGCGAGAAGATAAAGAGCGGTTTTCCAGGGTTTCCCGGATAAAGTCAGATGCGGATTTAGAAGAAATTATGGATGGTCTACATGAACAGGTAAGACTGTTTGAACCACATACATTGTACAATTCAAGTAATAATGAACTGTGATTTGTACTTTTTAATTTTGCTGTAGGAAATGGAAGATAAGAAGATGCGAAGTTATGCTGTGATTCCACCAGCATTACTCGATGCTAAAACACGCAGTAGAAGGTTCGTCAATCGTAATGGCTTGATGGAAGACCCGATGCAAGAGTATAAGGATAAACAGTTACTAAATCTGTGGACTGACCAAGAAAAGGAAATATTTAAGGTAATTAAGCTGCGTTTAAATCATCGTCATGGAAGTCCATTGGTATTGATTAACGAATGTACTAAAGTGATTTCCATTTAATCTTCTATAACTGTGAAGGAACATGGTAACTCGGGATTTGGGCTAGTTAGTTGGATTATACACTTCATAATACATATTATTATTATTACAATGTTCTTAAAATGTCTCGTTTGTTAATTCATTCTAGGAAAAATTTCTTCAGCATCCAAAAGGTTTTGGAGTGATTAAATCTTACTTAGATCGAAAGTGTGTGTCTGACTGTGTGCAGTACTATTACCTGAGCAAGAAAACACAAAATTATCGCCAACTGTTACGGAAAAGTAGGGCTAGAGGAACTCGTTCACGGGCTAATAATAACAATAATACGAATACTAATTCCAATAATAGTCAAGTGCTAGGCAATATTCCACCTTCAAAGTCAGAGACTAATGGTGTTACTACAAGACAACAGAAGGAACAAAAAAGTGATCAGCAAGGTGGTTCTTCGACAATTACATGTGCTTCGAATCAGGGTAATAATGCTCCGAGTAGTGAAAATAACACAAGCAGCAACGCTCCTGCTCCTACTCCTCCAGCAGCTACTAATCCAGGGAATAGCGAGGAAACGCCAACTGTATCCCAATCAGCTGCACCGAGGTACTTATCCTTTTTTGTTTTCCTAGCATATTATAAACAATGTTTCAAAACTCTCCAGATTTTATTGTGAACATGGGAGATATACATGGTGTCCTTTGTTAAATTCCGACTACTTTTTGAAACGCCTAATACCACCTCTGTAAAATATGATTAGGATTAACAGCTGCAAGTAAGTGTTTGTGAGTTAGCTTTTGGTCTAAAAATATGGTTGTTTATATTGTTTCAGTGAATATAGCGGCCAGCCGCGGAAAAAACGGAAAGAGGACACTAAGGATAATATGATGAATGAAATGGATACTTCGGAAGAAGAGACCTTAGACATGAATGGTAATTTGCGGCTAAAGTGAATATTTAAGATGATACAAAAGGATTTATTGAGTAACCAGAACCAAACAGATTTAGTGGATTTTTTTTGGTGTAGTCGGACTTCAAAAGGTGTGGGGTTTTTCATAGGTTTGGTCATTCTTCCAAAATTCATTTACCAGTATATGCACTGGTCTTTGACAAATATCTAATCAAGTATTAAGTATAAAATTTTATTATTTTGTTTATTACGAATCGTTCTGTGCAAATAATCTTTATTAGCAGTCTTTTACGTTTTGGGCACACCTCACGGCTTTGCTATACAAGTTTCTTTTTTTAAATCAAAATCTAAAGTGCAATTGCTTTCCCTTTTTTACCATAAAATTCTAAGCAGTGAGTAGTTAAAGTAAAAGCTGTAAATGACTTAGGAAAAATCGACCAAATTGCTTGTGTAAAGTTAATAATTTGGAAAACCTTGTAAAAAATAACAGCTTTATCGTTATTTTAAATATTGTACAATATTATTTACATAAATAACCTACTACTAATTGAAATGGTGATGGGTGTGAATCTTCGGTTGGGTTGTAGATTGTAGTGCTTATCTTTCTTCAGTTGTTGGTGCAATCAGAACACGGGACCAAAGTTTTATTAGGCCCTGCCTGCCAACAATTTAATCTGGAGCATGTAAGTATTGTTTTGTTGGATTGTTTAACTTGTAGTCTAGTAGTATTAACCAGTTCTTGTAACTTGATGTTTACAAGTATATGTACTAAACGGTTACGATTAGTGACACACTTTTCTGTGCTTGTGCACGAAGTAATAACTGGGAAATTTGCAACCGCATTTTTTACACGGAAAAAACTGTACATTAAGGTCTTTAGTTTTAGCTTTGTTCTTAGGATTGCATCTGTTTGTAGCAGCATTAGTTGCTGTAATATCTACAGACACAGGATTTAAGTGTCTTTTCTTATGTTTTTGGTAGCAGAAGAGGCTTTTGAAGCTCTGGTTACAATAGATACATAGGTATGTTTTCAAAGCAAGATGTCTTCGAGGTTCACAGTTGGTCGATTTCAAACCGATTTCGTCATTTGATGGCGAGTCATTATGTTCGACAGTTAGGGCAAAATTAGGATTTGAAACTCTTTCAAACGACACAGGTCCGTCACAGCAGGCAACGTCGAGAACTGGAACTGATGAAATTAAATTTTTGGAATCACAGAAACTTTCGTTTTTATCAAAAATAAGTTTCTGTTGAACTGGATGTATTCTGAAAGGTCAACATTTTCGTTTTAACATACTATTAACCTTTAAATCTATGTAGATTAGGAAAGATAAGTTGTGACTTTTAACAAGCTTAATTAGTGAAATTGTATTTGCATATTTTTGTATATTTGTTCTTAGATTTTTATTTAAAAAGTTCAAGTGTGATACTTACTGTGATACGCAGTCATTGGCAATTTTTCTAGTATTTTCGCCATTGGGTGGTTGGGATTGGGATTCGTAGTTATGCTGGGGATTGTGAGATTTTCGTTGATATCCAATTTCCTGAAGTGTCTCTCGTTGACTTGGAACGCAGCGTGCCCCTGAAGATGGGTTACTTTGTGTGTGATGTTGATTAACAGTCCACAAGCTCTGATACCACATAATTGTCCATGGGGGCCGTGGAATCGGTCGCACAACTGACACATTATCGTTTTGACATTTCACGTTAGATTTGATTTTTGGAGAAGAAGCTCTTAGAGATAAGTCAATTGCAAGATTGGTAGTATCCATTTTAAAGTTGTCAAATAAGTGAGTATTATATGAGAAAGAAAAAATGAAATTTTTGAACGACAATAAGTTATTATAATAACTAGGCGGTGACAAGTTATGACTTGTGACTTGAAGAACTGATTGCGGGTAACTGAGGGTGTTGTTTGTGCCAACTGTAGACTTATATATATGATTATGTTTGATTGAAAGATTTCCGTGCAGAGCACCGGGTCGGCAGTACAAGACCCTTCTTTGAATTGAAACTAAAACCCTCGTTTATTATAGCTTTTAAGTAGAAGTGGAACAAACATAAGCCAAAACCGCTACTTGCATGAGTTGTAATATCAGAATTGATGTCCACTGGGAATACTGACGGAGCGTGTGGCAATGTTGACTTTGTTGGACTGCTTTCATGAATTTCATAAAGCATGCTCATTTTCAACTCAGTCTATCTCATCACATGAAATCATGCACTCTTTAAATCGTCATTAATTTTATTTATTCTTTATTCCTTGCTATCTCACGGTTCTTTGTCATTGCAACCACCAAACCTTTCAATCATGTTGAGTTTGATAGTTGTTAGCAGTAAAAGTAGTAAAATAGTTGGCTAGCTTAGTTATTGCTATAATAAATTACTTATGTGACAATTGACGTAAAAGTAGCAAGACTGAAACTGTAAGCTAATTAAAAGTGATTTCTTTGGGGTTTGTAAAGGATGTTTTCTATTTCCAATTAATAATAAACTCATTCTGATTCTGACTTGCACTAAAAGATAAACCAAGTGTTAAGTCTCTTAAGAAAAGTTAATTGAGTTAAAAGTTGAAAAGGATATTTTTTGCTCGAGTACTTGTTACCGTTTATGTTTTATTAATTACTCGTCCTCAAGAATTCCATATTACTAGAAATTAAAGAAGAAAGCAATATGTTAACAAGGGTGAAATTTAAGGATGATGCAGGGGAGTTTGTAGATGAGAGCATGAGGGAATAGGCTAGGCAATGGTATCAAATAAATATTAATTGGGCTGTTATATTGATGATATTTACTGTTGGGACAAGGACTGGGGTATTGGGTGTATCATTTAAAGGGACTTTGATACTTGGAGCTAGAGAGATGAGTGTGTGTTGGATTGTAATTAGTGTAAGTGTCTTTCTTTGATATGCTGAGATTTGGTCTTTGTTGAAATAGGAATAGCTTGAGAGTTGAGAGAAAGAGAGTTTGTCAATATTTACCAAATAACATCATCATCGTTGTATCATATCATCATCAATATGAAAGTAGTTGTAAGTAGGTGGTTTACAGAGACTATGTCTGTTCTTCTTTTCGGCTTGGACATATTCATAGGGTAGGAGGGTCTTTATCCTAAAAAAATATTGCTGAATGAAACTGATGAAAGTACCCAGTAATGGGATAAACTCAGATTCATATTTTGTTAAAAGCTTCTTCTCTTTCTACTTTACTAAATAGGACTAGAACTGTTTACACAACTCAGTTTTACCATATTACATATTATGATGATTGTATTAGGTAATGGGAACCCTTTATCTCAAAATCTAGACAGGTTGATTCTAACTTCCATCCTTTTATAACAATTTCCAAATTCAGCATCACCAAGGACGTATTAAATTATTTCTGTCCCCTGTCAGAAATGGATAATCAAAGTCAACCCATATGAATCAAAATCTTCATAGCTTAATGACACGATTACAATGATCAGTAATATAGACAACTTTCTCCGTTTGTTTTCCCTGTGGGCAATTTAGCATTTAATAATAATTTGAGTTGTGTCTTTCGTAGCCATAGCTCGGTGTTTTTAAAAGACGTTTTGGTTTCTGAAATGTTTCATAATTTTGTAGATAATTACATTTGCAGTCACTATAGCCAAGCCATCAGTTAGTTTAACTTTTGTTGTTAGCCAATGGCATATATAAAATAGTTGAGTTGCGTGGTTATGTGAAATCATTGCAAAATCATTTTATTTATTTAAATCGAATGTCCTTTAGATCTGTTTTAAGTTTTTTGTAGCAATTTCGTTTCTAAGGACGTTAGCATGATCATCTTTGTATTAAAACAAGAGTTGTATGTGAGCTATGAGCTTCATCCTCTTTATCGTTTCAAAGTAGACCGTTCCGTTCTTACATACAAGGAAGTAAGAAAACAGCCTGAAATAGCGAACCGAGCCTAAACAATTCAATGAAAAGTTTGTATAAATGATGCAAAATTAAAAATGTTTCATTTGATTACATGTTTAGATTGTCTTATAAGCAGACATTAATCTTAGATACGATGCAATAAAACTTTAAAATATTAGTTTTGATTTGATAAAAATACGTTCAATACAATCAATCAATGTAATACGCGACGGGCGATAAAAATGCAAGAAAGCATTTGTTTGAAACCTGTGTTATTAATTTATTGATGTATGTGGTTAGCTTATAAAATATTTTAGTTGTTTTAATCGTCCAAATGGACTAGAGCAGAAGTGCACAACTATGAATGAAGAATTGCCGAGATAGTATTCGATAAGTCGTTAAATATTCACCGTGTATCGATCAAAATTCATAAATTTTTCGTGGAAAGGGAATTCATATTGCAATATTTGCAATAGCTGTACAAATAAGTCAACAAAATAGTGTCATGCCATGTATATGCATGCAGTATTTAAAATCTAAAATGATCTTTCCGTAGATGGGAAGGCTATGGAAGTGGGGAAATGTAATTTATTTCTGATTTATCTTGTTACCTTTTTCATATCACATTTCGTTTGTTTGAATTTTGGATTTGTGTGATTTGATGGCGACATCAACATGATTATGTACTCAAGTAAATTCAGTTATCAAATGTCGTAGAAAATGCTTGAAAAGACATTTTCTGACTTGATGCTATTACTAATTCATCTCGAATAAGGTTGTATATTAGCTTGATTGACTTTCTATTCCATTATTAGATCATTCGTGTTGAAAACGAAGTCAACAGTGCACAACACAACGCCATGCAAAATGCTAACTTCTTTTACTCAATTATTTTTTTAATAATATGTTGTTAGGCTGGGGAGGTATTGATGAAATACATGAAATGGAAAATATAATTTATTTCATATGCTTGTTAACAGTGACAGTCGGCAGAGCCTTAACTGCATTATCACTGATGCAATAAATGCAAGGCAATGGGGTACTTAGCAAAAAGCATTCTTTGGGTAATTAGATATCTCGAAATTTTGACAGCTAAGAGTAAGATCATATTAATATTATTCTAACTTTCTAAGCGCTGCTGTCTTATTAACCTTTTATTAGTTTCTAAATCATTTTATACCGTCTGCTTTGTTCTGTCTGACTCATGAGAATGAGTATGATATTCTCGAAGCAAACAGTCGACTGAAACGGGGGCATTTTGCTACATGTTAAAGCATTCTAATATCGTAGTCCACCCACGCACAATGATTTCAGCTCTCAAATGTCTATCATAGACATTAAAACTTCGCATGATTTGATTTCACACCTACAATACACCGACAATACACAATAGCTTTCTCATATACAGGGTAACTATAGAAATTAAATACAAAATAAA
>JAQFYJ010000137.1:0-19344 GCA_034694685.1 Isotoma anglicana | reverse complement strand
AAACATTCAAATCAAATACAATTGAAACGTGCAGCTTTCGCTACTTGGTTACACCCGTACTTGAATGGTTTATTTAACATTGAGCCATTCTCAAGGACGATAAAATGCAATTCCGTTGTATCTATTGTATTTCGAACGAACACATTTCCATGATGCATAATTAATGAAATGAATCATGAAATCTAGCTAAAAGTATATTGAAAGTATTTGGATGGGATTCATTGAACGTTGGATTTGCATAATTGATTCGATCTTTAGGTACATTAACCTTTTTATCACAAAAGGGTGAGACTTTATATTCAGAAGAGAACTGCACACTGCATTTAAGTTATCATAAACTTGCATTCAAAACGTGCATTTACACATATCGATATATTTACTTAAAATATTAAGACTATTCTGAATTGTATGTATAGTAAATACTGCAAGGTCTCTGCAACCCTTGATTGCCGTTATTTGTACAGTCACTGGGAAACGTTGCAGACGACACCAAATTCTATACAAAATACAAATATCTCTAAAAGCAAAACCAAGTTAGAAGTGCTTAGTAATAAGTAAGGTGAATTTATATATGTAAACTAATGACAATGACTGATTAATACCTAAAAAGCTTAGCCAACTTATTTCCTAGAATACAATTTCGGTATCAAGGATGAATTTTCACGCTCATTAGTGCAATGCAAAGTAGTAAGAGCTTTTCACTCAATATTATCCAGATCAGCTGCAGATTATAGATTTTACAGATCATAAGGTAATTTGTAAAACAACATCCTCTAAATATATTTCGCCAATGCTGTGACTTTCCCAGCTTGTGAAATATAACGAGACGAAATAAATTGACAATACTTCACATCAATATTTTCAAAGCATCCTATAGTTATACAATATGAAGGCTCTTCATTATGATGTCACAAAGTGGTAGACATTAGTTGAATAAAATCCTGAAGGAGAAAGACCCAGAAGGAGAAAGCAAACAAAGGGTGGCTTGGCTGGGGATCGCAAACCTGCATTTTCAGAAATGTGCACCGCAGCACCCCAAATTCACCGAAAAGTGTTGTATACGCTTACCATTATAAGATAGTTATATTATATATTATACAACAGTTGCAATAATGATGCTCCTCATTTTGCATTCAATCCGGAAAATCCAACATGCAATTCGAAAACAACGGTTTTTTGGTTAGGGAGTGAACAGTAGAGTAAAGCAATAAAGATGAATTAGAAAACATTATGAAATTTGATGACCTCTGAAGAGAGGCAAACATGCCTGGGCCAGCTCACAATGGACACATCTAGTCCTCTGAGGAACAAACAATTTGGCTAAAGCCCAGCTACCATCATCACATTATGTTATGATCACATCACCTTAAAGTGCAAAGGTAAGCGTATAGTGTAAATAAGAGGCAGGGTAGTTCAACCCGTAGAATCGACCAAGTATTCATTATTTAATTGCCGAGTCTCCTTCACATAAGTGGAATTCATTACTCTCGCTTTGGTTAACATTACTTTTAATTTTAGTGCTCCCTCAAGGGATGAATCCAAAAGAGGCCAGGCCAGGCCAGTTACATGAAAACGATCGCTAAAGCTTTTCTCAGTATGGGCAATGGGTAAGTAGCCACAAATAAGTTTAAAATCGGGCTTTGAAAATCATAACAGATCTTTGATCAATTTAATGACATAGGTGCCCGGAATTAGTTAATTAATATCGTTAATACCGTTTCCTTTTACTGTTTCTGCATGGGAAAGTTGAAAGTTCAAGGTTCAACACCTTCTATCTGTATTCAATACAAAAAATATGATGCAAAGTGGAATGTCAATATGCAATTCATGAGGACTTGTTTGAATCACCGACTGCAGGGGCAGGGAAAGTTTCCATTTCTAGAATTCCTCAAACGGTACGTTATGTCCAGGGTACTCCCAGTAAAAACGGCATGCCGTGCCGGAAATTTCCGAAAATGCCTATTAGGCACTTTTTTGCTGTAAATAAAACGACACAAACAGTGCCGTAAATGCCGTAATTGCCGTAAATGTTTACCGCCGTTATTCCATGTATTTAACTTGCCTGCGCTGATCTCAGCATTTACATTTTCTTGAAATTAAATTTACTACAAAACCACTGAAATCCATCAAATCATTGGTGATATGATCATGTATGAATTAAAAACTTTTTAACTTATATCAACACGTAATATGATGGTGGGTTTTTAGTAGTTTATAAAAAGAAAGATGAGTAAAAATGATTAGAATTTAATATTTCCTATATGATGATAATTTTAAAATTTAATTGAAAACGTCGCATGCAAACTTCTGAATACTTTTTTATATTATAGTAACTAACATAATTATTAAAAACCTGAACTTTCAACTTGAACTATCTTTGAAGATTTGGAAAATGTCAAGTTGAAAAGTCCAATCATAATATAATTCTATGGTCCAAGGTCCAATCCTTCTTAAATTTGTCACATCGACAAAAAATCAGGGGAAGTGCATTTTGGTATTGATCTTGTGAACTAATTAAAAGTTAAATAAATGTTTTACAGTAAAATATTTTGATTGTTAATACTTGATGAAAATTGTGATTGAGATTTGAAATGTGAAGGTGTGTGTGATAAACTACTTCAACTTAAATATCATATGATTTTATGTGGATAGCAGGATAACCTGTGGTTAAGACATGATACTATTTTTGGCATTAGTGGCATTAAAGGCAAATACGGCATATTTACGGCAAAAAATTAGGTGCTGAAAATGCCGTTTGTCGAACCCTGATTATGTCCAACTGTCCAATAATATGCATGACCCATTTTTTCGGTACAACCTGATCCACAACTTTCTTTTTATGTTGTTTACTTTTACTTTACAACTAACTAAAGATAAAAGTAATAACAAAAACATTCAATAAAAATAAAACCTTTTGTACTCCTCAAGAAAATAAAATTCTGCCGTTGAGGACATTTTCTTTTACTGGGCAACAATCTTGCCGAAAATACTGAAGTCCATGAGTTACCGAGTTGGAGTTAGCCCTACGTTTTTAAATATAGAACAAGTCCATAGGCTCGTATTCATGAGATATCAACATATCAAGGTGACTTTGAAACTCTCCAAAGGTCACCTCACGCTACCTTCCAAGTTCATAAAACTTTCATGCGTATTTGCCAATGTCACTGGATTGATTATTTGCTGAAACTTTTTCCCAAAATTTGATCTCCCTTGATAAAATAGAACTCCAAACTGGAAGATATTTCTTTGTAAGATTCTATATTAGGATATCAAAACATTTCCAACTCAAATGGATATCCAACTCAAAGACGGTTATTCAACTCAATCCCAGATGCAATCTACCTATTGACTTTTTCCTTATTCCTGAAGTGAACTTTTTCATGACCCCCGTAATAAGATTTCATCTTAGAAAATGACAAGAGACCAATACACCATTCATCCACTATTGCCAAACCATTGAACATTCCTTCGCCCAATAGTACAAAAAACTGATGTCACCTACATAAAGATGATGCTTGTATATAAAGTAAAATTGGTTTGAAACCAGCTTAACCGGCACATTTTTCTAAAACCTTAGAACCAGAAATGGAAATAGTCTATCGTTTCTTCTAAAATGGTGACCGAAATTGACTATGGTGAGATTACAACAGTTGCTGGGCTCTTTTTTCACCCGGAAAAACAATCGAAAACTGAAGAATGAAATGAAAGGAGAATAGTGGTTGAAATCTCGTCAAACAGCAACGAGGCAATAACATGTAATCGGTCAGCAGGCCTGGTTTCAACGACTCTCTTTAGAGTTTCAATGTTCCTTACTGAAATTGAGTGAACCTTGTGGAATTGCTTTTCTCATTCGTGAAACATCTTCGAGTTCCCTTCTTATCTTCAATGATTATGGGTTCCCAGGGTGGCTACTTGATGAGCTTCATCATCCTTTACTCATTTCTACTACCAACCCATTCATTCTTCATCGTCTAATAATAAGTGACTATCTCACTTTATCCTATATATAGGACCACCACCACCCAACCACACACATAATAATAATACCACACTGATAAATCCGTATCATTCTAAAATAAACCAGTTCAAAATCTAGGTAAAACGGATTTCTGAAAATTACCTGGATTTTTTGTATAAAAGTAAGAATGATTCAATAATTTTTTTGGCAGATTTTGGATAACTATAAATTTTGAGCAGTACTTAGGAGTAGTTGAACTTGTAATATTATACAAAGCTTTCTCTCGAAATGAAATAAGCCGAAGGCCCATGGTCTAACGTCAATGTCCTCTTGCAATCAATCTAACGAAAGTCTCAACAAATCAATGCTCCCACTAAGCCACTAACCTTTACTGAAATAAAGATTATAGACATAATATTTAGGTACTGGGTTGTCACAACTTTCACCGATTGGCTTAAGGCAAAAGTCAGGCTGACATGTTTGTTAACTGTTTCCGACTTAAAATACAGTTACTTCTAGACATTTGACAGATTACGAGAAATGAGAGATGTGTGGTGGTGAGGGTTTAGCCCAATTGTAAAATAAAATGTAATTGCTAAAAGCAATTGGGTATCCATCCACATACCTAAAGTTGGCAAAGGTGGTTAAAGCGCATTGTACTTTGTACTTCAAAAAGGACTTCTTATGCTATGCTAGGAAAAACCAAACTTTATAAAACTTTCTAGAAAAGAGAAAGCATGGGGATGGTCGCTTGTCTGGGTAACGTGAGAAGTGTCTATGAAAGTATGGGCTATTGAAGGTAGACAGTTGGGGTATTGAAATAGATAAAACTGAAGAAAGACAACGAAGGGGGTTGAAACTAGACTAAAATGAATGAGGAAGAAGATAGACAGAGTATTTTGCAGTTGAATTGAACAAAAGAGATCAGTTCGGCTTCATTACAAGAGAGAATTAGGCGGCTTTCGGAAAAACCTTGTTTTATGCCCTATTGACTTTCTCCATACTTTTCTCTTGTTTTCACCAACATTTTCTAACATCCTCCATCATTCTATTCCCAGATGTACCACTCGTCCAAAATTGTAGACCTTTCGCATTTTTTCTATTTAGTATCCACAGGCTTAAAGTGAGTAGTATAGACAGTTGTGCACTAACAATATTACAGCAGATAGTCATCTGGAAGACTGGACTATAAAACCTGTCGGCTTTCTCTTGTCTGCACACCTCATACTCATCATTTCTATCGATAATTCTTAATCCATTCCTATTTTTATAACAGGTATTTCAAAGAAATCAGTTTTATTTTATAATTTTTTGACATTACTTCTGCAGTAATTTATATTTAACGTGGTAATAAGAGACAATATCATGCCTTGGGTTTTAATGTGACTAAAGACATAGTGACTAGTGACAAGTGACTAGTTTTTTTACTATCCTGTGAGCAGACACGGTATTGTTTCATAAAATGGCTAAAGTTTTTTTATAATTCAAAATTGAATGATTTAAACTGTAACGAATGAACAAACTTTTTACTCGCTTTTGTAAATCACTTGTACGCTTTTGCATTCGTTAATTTTTGTGGCTAAAGTTACATAGAAATAGAGAAAATATTCAAAAATTTAAAGTAGTTCCTCGAATACTTACATAAGATTGGAATTCCGGCCTAAAAGTTTGAATATATAAAAAATCCACTAATCTGAGAAGTGAAACTGTTTTCCTTCCTAATCATCAAATCCTACTTCCATTTCCATTCCAGCTTACCTTCCGCTTTTAATTTCAACAAAATTCGTATCATTCACTCAATTTCCTTTCATTTCATGCATTCCTCCAAAAACACACACTCATCCTATAATCCAATCGAAATTTATAAAAGCTTTCATACATTACCATTATACTCCTTGTATTATATTGTTATCCTTGCCCTTCCTCCTCCAGCTACCACATTAAAGAGGAAATGAAAAACAATTATGTCGATAGTAGAAGCTCTTACCCAACACAATGAACGCTCATGTTTGAATGAATCCAATGATTGAAAGCAAAGCATGCGAAACCACAACAAATAGCTTAGGGATTAATTGTGGTTTAATAATAGCTGAAAACTATAGGTTGCACGTAAAAACTAAACAATTGAATCCAGTCTAAGTCCAAGACAGAAACCTCTGTACGTATGCCTATAATATTTCATTTTATTATTGATTTCACTCACTGACTAAAACGAAAAGCCCATTTCGTTTTGTTTAGACTCAAAAGAATGCTTTTAGGTCGGTACAACCCATTTTGGTATTGTAAGGATTCAAAGGATTATAATAGCTCTAGCAAAACCTTCCTCTTCAAACTCACACTTATTGCACTATCAAAAGCAAAACTGCTAAAAGTATTACTACAAAAAATATAAATCGCATTCCTCAATCGTTTTATAATTTTACTAACACGATAGACATTCTATCTAATACAATTTACATTCTTTGAGACAACACAAGCAAAAGGAATTTCAAAATCGTCTCGCCATACATCCAACTGTACAAAAGAAAGGTAAATTGTGTCTGAATCATCATCATTACTTGCATTATACATTTTTGCAATGCCAAACCCCAAATCCCTACTATGCATCAAAGAATAAACAAAATATTCACTCATGCTAAGACTAACCAACCAACCAGAAGGTTCAGGATTGATATTGAATTGAAACTTTGAAACAGCACAACCCTTATGGACATTAATATAGGGCACCCTGCCTTAGCATTCATTTATTTATATAATATTATTACAATAAGAAAGACAGGAAGGAGAAAGTTTTGTGTGCTCCATCATTTTTCTTTCTATTCTTCGACACTCAGCTATTTTACTACCAGCGGATTGGACTGGGTGAAAGTAGAAAGAAGTTAAAATGAAATTCTTTCCTATGGCGAATTTCGTATCTGACAAATGCGTTGCTGTTGCATACGGATCTCCACGTCGCCGTATGGCATGAACATAATGATATTATAGAAATATTATAATATAGACAAACATACAAATACAAATATCAGCTTTCACTTCACTTTTCTTCTGGAGACTTTGCAATAGGTACCGTTCATACTTTATTCGTTTGAATTTGGACATTTTTGCTTTTTTATAAGTAATTCCATTTGTTTATCATGCATATTTATATTATGTTAGCCCTTCATGGCTAATTAAGTTACCAAAATCCAAATCCACTCTACTAAGTGTTCATTTACAACTTCACTGAATCTTGTTAGTAATCAAAAATTAAAATTTCCAAATTCCAGAACAAGATTTCCGAACAATTGAAAAAATAGTATGGAATAACACAGTGTCTTCCACCATAGTAGTAAACTTTGTTCGACAGATGAATGAGTAAAAGTAAGAAAAGAGTCGAACCAATATGTTACTTTATTTTGTTACGTTCCATTCCATGTTCTATGTGATGTGATGTTATGACATGATTCTGTTTCGGAAGTTCTTCCAAGCATCAAAAAGGAAAAAGAGCACACAACACCAACCAATATCATATTATGATGAAAGGCACAGAGTGAGTGAGCAATAGTTGCAAATAGTTTCGTATTTCTACCAGCCAGCAGTCAGTAGAAGAATAATAAGAATAAGAAGGCCGCATTTGACGTTATTTTATGTTCGACATTAAAGAATGAGGAGAAATTCTTTATATTTTACTTCCCTTCTCTCTTGACTTTTCTCTCCTTAAGTGACCATTTATCATTACGTTCGACTCAATTTGATCCTTTTCCTCTACCCTATTAATATATAGAAATTCTGTAGATATATACGAAACTGTTTTTCTGTACTGTACGGCCCCTTCTTCAACTGACATGTGACGCTAGGAGAAAAATGGGATAATAAAATGCTTCAATTGTGAAAAATATTCCCTTTTAACTGACAAAATCCAACCAGAAAAGAAAAAAAAACAGTAAAAGTAAAAACGATATTGCTCCTTTCAAATACAATCTTATGGTATGGTAGAATAGAAAACGATCTATGGTATAAAATATAATAACAACTTCATTATATCAAAATGCCTATCTAGCAGGTGGGGTTGGTCGTGCGGGTTCTATGGTAAAAGTCAAAATATTTTATAGTAGCAGAAAAGTGACATCAAACTATCGAAACACAACTGTATATAGGTATTACATTTATCTGTCAGAAATATTGTACTTTATACACACTCTAAGTTATTCTTCATGCTTGATACGATCTTTTTGCTTTGTCTCTTGGAAGCTTTTTATTGCGTGAATTATTACATCTAAAGAGACGAGATATAAGAGTTGCCTACCTATACTGTGTAAGTTTTAGTGTATTTATGCGATTTGGCAAAAAATGAAGAAATAAAAGCATTGTTTTATTTTAAGTGACTTGACATGTTTCAACCCATGTCATATCAAATCAGTATCGACAATTGGCTTTGGCTTTACTATCATCGTATACAGATCTCTTATTGTTAGAAGTAAATCAAAGTTTATATTTTTATAGACTATACAATAAAATATTATATACAGAACTTGTTCAAAGCATTCGCCCAATTTGATATACAGGGTTTAAGAAAAAATCACAAAAAATGTTAACCATGCCCAGATTAAATGTCTTTAGTCTTTGATAATTTTATTACGCAAATAATTATCCAAAACTGATAAACCGAAAAATATTTTAAAACTTTCCCATGGTTTACGAACAATTCCCCCTATTGTAGTTGAGTACAAGAGAAAATATATGAGTCGAAAGTATGACCCAAAGCCCTACTTCACTCATTCAGTTCAAAATGGAAAGCGTCGAGCCGAAAAGAGAAGGAAATAAAAATGTCTTTCTCTCAAGAGGTGAACAGGGAGGTGAGTAAAAAACACTATGGCCAGAATAAAAATAGGTAGAACCCACCTTCAAACACAAAACCTTGAGAAATATTTACAATTCTCAGACTTAAAGGTAAAAAGTAAAGGGTTTGAAATGATGTGGATACTTTGAAACTGATACTGTAGTGTAAGTATAATGCTCGTAGTAAGGCACTAGTAGTAAAGGTTTCACAAGTAAAACCATTATGTTAAAACATAGCAAAGAAAATTATTCCCAGCGGCCTTTTTGTCAGAGATAAACGAGCTTAGTTCTTCTCAAGAAGGAATACCAAACACTACAAGACTTTATATACTTCATACGAACAAATACAACTGGAACAATCAAAAGTCAGGAAGTAACTTGGTAGCTATTCTTGTTAGAAGTAAATATATAGTGAGAAAGTGAGAATCCAACTAAAGCAAAAGTACATAGAAGCCAAAGAGGATGCAACAACCGGTACCGGACAAAGATATTGTGTACACAAGTCTATTGTCTCTAAATAGAAATATTCAACCTAGACTGGCTTGACTTGACTTGACTACACCCACTATAAAGATCCCAAAGATACTTTAATATTTTCCTTAAGAGTTCTTCCTCTGATGAGAATTTCACCCGATGTCTATACAAAATAAGATAACTTCTCTTGGCAAACAAGACCAAGAGACAAGAAAATTTGGAGAAAGTTCATAATAATCACTTGCTTAACGTAATAATAAACCATAATACACAAGAGAAAACAAAGACATGCAATCCCATTGAGATTGAAACAAGGAAATGGATCCGAAGGTGAAAGTCACTTTCTCTTCACTCTTCCATGTTTCATGCATAAGCATATAATTATGCAATGCAACTTTCCCCAATTTAAACAATGACATGCCTCCACTCCAACTATATACCTAAATTATAATATAATTGGCAAACAACACATTTTCTTAAATCTTTCACGTTTACATTGCAAACTCAACCACAACCAACAACTGTGGATGAAATCATGAGTTGAAAATCGAAATCTTAAAATACAAAGACTCAATAGGATCGTACCAGAAAATCATCTCTGAAGTTGAGAGTTTTAGTTGTATTGCATTGCATTGTAATCTAAAGTAACTCATCGACTTAGGCAGAGAGAAGTATAAAAATGTGCAAAGCAGTTAAGGAGAAAATGAACCAAGTGGATTTGATCCGGTTATATTTATATTTATATGAATGGGGGTTGTAAACTCCAGTTTCAGATTCAGAATCACGAACGGACTTCCTCTTATAGTAAATTTATTAGTATTGAACTGAACTATATTCTTTAGTAATAGCAATATTGCGGTCTTATTTGTACTTTGTTTTTATATAACCTCTCAAAGTGGATTCCATACCAAGTAAATGTCACATGCACTAACATGCTTTGATTTTCATTCGAAACAGAATACACCCATCCCATACTTTTCGTCACATTGTTGCTTTTCTAGAATACAGCATTATACTATACACCACATCAAAGACGATGATCATGATAATATTATTCCGTGAAATGCACCCCAACTCACCAGCATACCAAACCAAACCAGGAAGGAAGAAGATATAAATGTGACTTTTTATATGGCAGATAATGCAGAATGCAGAGATGGTAATTTTCAAAGGCTTCACTAGAATTTAATTCTGGGGAGCAAAATGGAATAAGATCAGGAGACCATTGATTTGTGAATATTGTGAAATAGTATCAAAGTAATTTCCTATAGGGAACATTGCTGCCAAAAGCACTTTCATTTTTTCCTTTTACTTGGAAATCCTTTTTGTAAAATAGCTGAAACAAATATCAAAAGAGGTACTTATACATTCCTATAACTATTTTGTATTAAAAAAGGAAAATGCTTTCTTCCGAAGGGTAAATGTAATTTTGAAAGTTTGGTTGATATGGGATGTTACGGTATTTTCCATCTTTGATAGTACAAGGTCAGTAGGTCACCAGAATTTTATTTACAAACACTATCAGGTTTATTTTCTTGTTAAGAAGCTTTCATAGTTTTTATCATAGTTATTTAAACCTTCTGTATTGAATTTCAACTGATGATTGTCATCCTCCTTATCTATATATATTGTTTACAAACAGGTAACATGTTTTTGTTGATGGGATGGGAAAAAAGTAAATAGAATTTAAGTAAGTAGGACTTCGTAACATTAAGTAGAAGTAGAAGACATTGTATAGAAACTCAGAAAAAAAGAACGGTTGATAACCCGCTGCGCCTGCAAATTCAATAAAAAATCCCTAATGCGGTCGACTGTGGTGAGAATGATTATGTTTTGAGCGGAAATTGCTTCCTGGAGTCATGTTCTTGGAACACCTTGCATCATTAATTTTATCCTGCCTGTCACTCATTCCGCCCTTTTCGCTAAAATTCCCAGAGTTGCGTTGACTCTCCTGCCATTTTTCTTATAGGAAACGAAATCGAATAAGTTTTACACAATATTCTGGGAAAGTAAGAACATTTATTTGTGGAAAAAATAGCATACTTATGGTATTGTTCGATTTCTGTACTTTTTTACGATTCACAGCATGGATCATAGAAATTAGAATCCTTACTCGAACTCCAGGGACTTTTTTGGTCGAGATGATCAACATTATTTGAATATTAATTAAATCATCATTTTAATTAGTCCTTTCAATATGCATACCAACATACTAACTCCCATTCCTTTTCAAACAATTTAAAAACGAATGATGACATATCGTAGTCAATCTGATTAAATTCTCAGGTTCCGCAAGTCTAGTCAATCAATTTCATACCAACAAAATATAGAGTAGACACCATGGACAAAGAGCCAGTTCAACATGATTGGATCCATCCAGTTACGTGCAAAATAAGAGAATGAAAGATGTACAAAGTACAATTGACATGTAGACACGCCTGTGGAACAAGGGATTTCTCACTTTCACCACCTCAATTTCCTTACTTCAGAAGGAATTAGGGACGAAATGTGTTAACCTAAGGGAGATATCGTATCACGAACAAACTCAGCAGTCTATCTATAAAGGCTTCTTGCATTTCCTTAAAGCTTCTGTCTTTCTTTGGATATGCCTACTCAATCCGACTCCAAACCAAATGCTTTTGACTCACAGAGACTAAAGAACTTTCACCAACTAAACTCAAGGCTATTTGAGAAGGAATGGCGATAGGAGTGGAAAATAAAGACGTATCTCAGGATGCCAGTTAAGTCAATTTTAGTTACAACACGAAGAGAGAAACCCAGTCTAACCTAACCTGATGTCAATAAAAAGGGTTTGAGTCACCCTTTATCCCTGGTAAATTGATCCTGATTGATGCTCCCAAACCGAGAGAAATAGCAGGACAGAAATTCATCAGAGATCGAAGGATTATTGCCGTCATCTCTCTGGGGAAATGAGACAGCTTTCTCCAAGATATTTTTTTTCTTCTTAAAACATTTCTATAGATTTACTAATACTATGATTATATACATATACTATGTGAAGCATTCTCAATGGTAAAAGGCCGTAGATACGATTAGTAGTTCTCGTGGTATGTTTCATATCACTTCCTGAAATAGGAGTCGTTGGATTAAACCTTTGGTCTCTGAGCATTCTTTCATACTAAAAGCTAAGCCTTCATATCTCAGTCTGCACATTCTTCCTCAGAAAGATCTCCTGGTGGCTTTGACACTCTTTATCAACAATTGAGTTTCACAACTCAATCTAACAGACTCAAATATCTCAATCATGAAGAGAAGACTTTCACCCAGTAATGTCTTGGAGAAAGTTTTTTTTTCTTTCTCGTACAATCCATTCAGCATCCTCTTTTTGACAGTGTCAGTAGTAATATACTCAGCTTCGGTGTGTTTCACCTCTTATATGAATGAAAAATAATACTAAAACCAAGAAATGAGTTACACCTCTCACTTCACAGAAATTCTAATTTCACAGCTCATCGCAATTCGCAGATATCAAAGACATTGATCATTCGTTTGACAGAAAAATAAAGTTGTTTGCACTAATTTTAATGACTCCGAAACTACATAACTTTATTCATTCTTATTTAGTTCAAACAAAGGCAAAGAGAAATTTTGCGTTTTTAAATAAGTTATATAATTTAGAATTTGTTATGATAAAATAATTGCTAAATAGCTAGTTCAGCAATGTGTCAAACAAAACCCAAAAAGAAATGAATTCATCAGAAAGTCCGTAAAGACACTTACAATACAAACAATACGTAACAATACTAATAATACCATTCAACTAACAAAAACATCACAACGTCCACTAATCTGAAACAATCAAAAGGTAATTTTGTACCTCTCTAAACGACCTCTCTAAAAAACCTAAACGATTCGTTTGATCCCATCAACAATAATTTGCAAAACTAAGCGCATAACCTCTTACTTTAATAATCAAAGTTACGTTTTCTAGTAGTTTTCGAGACGAAAAATATAAACCTCGGATCATGAATACATTATTCTCGATAAAATTTTGTGCAGCAAAGGGTAGGGAATTCTTGATTCGAAACTTATCGCATTCCGAATTTTGTCCTCCAAGCTTCTGGGTTGCGATTATAGGACAGCCACATTACTAATTGCACCCGTTCAGGATCGTTTTTCAAAAAGGTCATTATTTTCTTGAAATAATTTGACGGCTCAATCGGCGTTGGCTTTGATTTTGGTTCTTTTTCCACAGCAGACACGCCAATTTTCATGGAACGTTCCAATTCTTTCCTTTTAGGGTCATTTTCCAAAATCTTCATGACTTGTAGAAATGATTTGCCTGAACCACCCATGGCACCATTTTTCTGCTCTACCGATCCAACCGCTGGCAGAGGGATATTTGCTGAGCTCAGATCACATCTGCTGTCTTCTGCAGCGTTCTCCAAATTTCCATCTTGAAACCTAATAAAGTAGGAGAAAAGAACTGTTTAATTGAATATTGTAATTTATAAAAATTGAAGCTAGCAAACTCTTTTCAATGCATAAATAGAAAAATCGACTCTTACACAGGGATCGTTTCAACATCAAATGGAATGTATTCAGCATTTAGGTTTGACTGTGACATTCTAGATTATTCCCCCCAAAATTGGAGTTCTTAAATTTGTGCAATGATTAAGTTTCGAAAAATCGAGAGAATCACAAAAAATCAGATTTAAATACCACAACTGTACTTCTTTAAGGTACCAAATAGTGCAGTCGTTTCTCAAGGGACACAGATCCACAAATGCTGCTAAATAAAACTATTTCGACTAAAAAGTACGACTAAGGCTTTTATGAAAGAGATAACATTTGACAGTAATCATGTAAAACAAAAGGAATTTGTTGTAAGAAAGGACTACGTTCAACGTTAAACAAAATACTTTAAAATATATGCAGCTTTTCGAGGTCATGCTAATGAAGGTCTTTCTAAATAAAACATTCTTGAGCTTTGTACTTATCAAGGCGGTAAGACTAATGCATAAATATGACGAACTGCTCACAGTAATTCAAGTACGATGATCAACCTCAGCTCAGCCTACAAGCTTGTTAAATAAGATTTAACACAACAACATACCTATCTAGGTATGGTAAGATTCTTGTCAAACGTTAATTTTTTTAGGTCTAGCAATAATTTGCATTTAACTACAAACACATCACTAAAGTTAGGTTCCCAAAATATTTATTTTTTCATCGGTACGTAGAAAACATTCAATGATGGTAACAAGAAAGAATGGGGAGGCTGTAAAGATTCGATAAAATGTAACAAAACATATATCTAAAAAATGTAAAGCAATTTACGCTATACATCAGGATATAAACGCTTTTACCACTTATTGTTAGGTCTTACTTTTCGGACAGTGACAATGATATTTCAATTCAATAAGAATAAACTCTTAGGGACACGCTTGGTTTGCGTTCTGTAACTAGAACTAAAGTAATAATAAAACAAACATCAAGTTCTTATCTCTTCAGGCTGATGGAATTGCATTAGGTCGAAATACCAACCAAAATATGATTTTTAGGTGAGGCAGTGTCCGGAAAAATTTTTGTTAAATAAACTTTGTATCCATTCTCTTGGGCATTGAGGCATCTATCAGTATCAATAAGCTGCATACAGCGCTTTCCCTGTGGGGTTTTCTCATTTTCCTCATCATGAGTCTGATCAGAGGCATGAGCCAGAGTGAAATAATGGCTTGAGGAAACGCTGCTCTTACTGAAAGTGGAGCTCCTCGGGTAATGAAGCATATGATTGCTTTGAATAGCTCCATAACAGCAGGGACAGCATACAAAAGAGGCATTTGCCGCAATACATTTACTCAGAACTAGATCAGTAGCAGTCCCACAGGCATGAAGGGCCACTCCGATCTCGAAATGACCATCGAAATAATCTAAATTGCACTGGTACATAGAAACATTAGGAAGCCCTAGTTGCTCAACCCTCTCCCTCCCACGTCTCAAGGACTCCTCCTTATTCTCCACTAAAATTATCTGACATTTAGGAAGTAACCAAGCAAGTAAAATTCCAAGATGACCCCCTCCAGAACAGAAGTCTACTATTCTCAGGGGAAATGAGCTTCTATTGTTAGTATGTTTGGATTTCTCTTCAACAACTTTCATCACCTCAGCTGTCATACAGGACAACTGTTGACATTTTCTTTCACGTCGTTTTTTAGGTAATCGGCCTCCTTCAGGATGAGCAAGCACAGGAATTTCATCCCAATTTACTTTGGAAGTTACTTGTTTAACTTCAAAGGGTTCGATACCGGAAGAGGAAACGGAATTCAAGGCTTCCTCTACAGCATTTTGTTTTGTAAATAGTTTCGATGAAGGATCATCCTTATCCCTTGCCGGGTCACTTTTGTAAAGACTTTCTTCTGGGACTTCTGGGACTCTCCATGTAGTAGTGTTCTTAAAGTTACATTTCGAAGCCTCAATATCACAAACTTTTTCAGGAGTATAACTTAAAACACCAAAGTTCAGTCCAAGGGTTCCGGACTCAGTCAGGTTAAAAACGGTGTTCATTTTCCGAAACCAAATGAGAGTTTTAGTTAAATGTTTTTCAAACAGTTTTTCGCCATGAATGCGTAAAAGGAGATAAATACACGGAAATAGTATTAAGTCTGATAACAACATGTGTGGACCTTCCGCATACTCATGTTCCAATTCACTGCAGTCTTCAGTACTTTTCTTATTACTTTCTTGCGATTTCTCTTCCGATTCAATTTTTTTCTGCTTCGACTGAAATTCTTTCCGGATGTTGTGAACTCGAACGGGCTTTCTTAAGTGGTGCTCAAATCGGAGTAAGTCCTTTGGAATTTCCTCTGCGCGTATTTCTGATTTGGTTTCGCAGGTATTTTTATTCGGGTTCAACGTATCATTATCATTAGTATTCACTAACTTTTGAATAGCTTGAATCAATGTCTCAGTCATATCAAATTCACAGAACCTAGTCCAAATAGAAACCTCTGCACACGCTTGAAGGCACCCACCTCTAAAACCCAATAGAACTTGCAACCGTTCGTATTTTCGTTTCGTAACGGGATTATCTTGAGTTCTTAGAGAGATTTCCATTTTCATGGATGTAAATTTCAGAAGAAATCGGAGTACTGAGCTCAATCCACAGATAATCAAACGCTTTTCTTGGATGTAAATGGACGGCCGTTTGCATGACTCCGTGTCCATGTTTTGCCAGTTGCGCTTTATTTCACCGTTGTTATCAATACTCATTTCAGAATTACATCTCATATATTGGCCACATGGACTTTTTTCAGCTCGCTCGAGTATTTTATAACTACAGTATCTAATGTAATCGGAAGCCTTATAATCAGATTTCGAATCGAATTCAATGTTTCGTAACGTATCGTTAATGCTGAGAGATTTTAAAGCTTCAGTGTCAACTATAGAAATGCCGGTACAACCATTGAACTTAGGAAATTCAGAAACTGAAGGGACTAGATAAAGGTCCACCCATTCGTCGATTTCAAGACTTTCAACAATCCATAATACAACTGCACTTTTAGAAGAGACATATATATATTGGTCTTTTGGAAGTTCTTGAACATCCAAAGATAATTGAGGTGCAGATTGTATACTTTCAAAATATTTTCGATTTTCCTCATCATATACCAGCTTTGCTAGTTTATTATTTTTATTTCTATCTTGAAGTCGATTGGCCTTCTTTACGGATTCCATACTTGTTTGCGACGTCGGCACAAGAAGACGTTAGTTCTTAAATCCTTAAATCACTAATGTCACTACTCACTAGTCACTAATCGGATAACAACTCAATGACCTGCTGCTAGTCGACGCTCTATTTGCTTAATTGTCATTCTCTCTAACTGACTAGATCGAAATTTCGTATATCCAAAGGATAAAACAGTAAATAATAACATAAAACTTTCAAATATCCAGAATCTTCTTTTTTCAATGCTTGTGGAGATCGCACAACTGCAAAATAATTAAAATATATATCACACTTCAACATAAAAAACTGAAGTTATTTAAAAGTATTATTTCAGGTGATGGTATACCTTTTATATACTTTTCCGCTTTTTTCACATTGAACAATTTCTTTAAGTCCTGTCTCTTGACACGCAAAAGGACTTTTGCTGTTTATTTCAAACTCTAAAGATAAAAAAAAATTATCAATCAAGAATACGAGCCTAATATAAACAAATCAACACGTATTACGTAAATCTTATTTACAAACTTCGCATCAAACTTACGACTACAAGGAATGCATTCTTGTATAACTTTAAAATTTTCAGACTTCCAGCATGGATTAGAACTAAGGCTCTCGGCAGTCGACAATGGAGAAATTGATCCTGATTTCCGATCCAAGCTCCCGTTATCACTGACGACCGGCCCAATTTGAGATCCTCTACCTGTAACAAATCAAAAATCACAATAATCATAATTAGTATGCATATTTGCGATCCTTCCGTACCCACGATAATTGTTCTTTCTTGCCCTTCACTTACTGAGATTGTGAGGTTGTGGGGTTGGTGTTTGGGTGAAACCTTTACTCGATGTCAACTTTTCTTCAAGGATCAGGACAAGAACAGTTAATCTGCAAAATAAATGCCGGTGATACGGTGATTATTTCCAATTTCATATAAATACAATTTATTTTGCATAAGTATTTTAGTTGATTATTGTTTTGCAGCTTACACCCCAAGGGCAAGGATGGAGATGACCATACGTCTCTTCGTACAGAATTCTATCATTCTGGAGAAAAGTTCATAATTCATTAAATGCCATTCATCAATGCAATGGATTTTTGATTGTGACTAGGATGCTCTCAAATTCAAAATTCTGAACAGCCTGTCACCTGTTGCTTGCACAGATATTGATTGGGCAGTCCAAGTTGATTTACAGTTGACAGTCAAATCAACAGCTAGTTTGAAATTCCAGAATTGAAGTAGCCAGCTACAGCTTCATTTCATTTGAAACAGTGAATAGAGTCCGGTACCGGTAGCGACGTTAGAACAGCTGACAGCATAGGAAACACGAACTAAATGAACAGTAATCAACAATTACAAATTAATATTATATTTCAAATCACCTACCAAAGACCAAAACACTACATTCACCCACCTCCAACCATCAGAAATTCATAGGCATAGGATTATGGATTATGATGACTATGAATATGACAACGTCTTTGCGTTGTGTGTTGTGCTTGAAGTTATGCTTAAAATAGTTAAAATAATACATAATAACACACAGTGATATGTGATTTGTTACCCACCACTCGCCGTCAACCGTGTACCGTATCACAATTTTGAGAATCCGTGAAATGTGAAATGAAACCATTAAATACAATACACAATAGATGAAAGTTGAATTCAATAAAAAACAAAATAGATTCGATTCACTTTTGCAACTTTGTGACTTGACTTGACTTTCACTTATGACTTAATACATTCTGATTTTGATGATAAAACAAGAAAAAAGAAATGCACAATTGGAGTTGGATAGTTCATATTTGGCAGAAAGTGGACTTGTGAGACGATGGATTGACACACCGCTAAATCTATTTACAAACTTTACTTCATACTTCCCTTGTATTTTCATTACTCACTCAACAATCGGTGATAGATAGTCAGCAAACAGTACACAGACAGTAGAGTAGTGAGCAGTTGTTTTAAAAGCTTTAATGATGTGAATTATGTGTTATTTCAATAATTTATAAATTTTACAAATTAATTACAAATTACAATCAGATGGAAAAATATTGCCGCTGTGGAGGTTTAATCAAAGGGACGGGGACCTAATCCATAATCACTAATTGGTAAGCATATTATTGTAGTTTTTATTTTCAATTTTTGTGTTTTGTATTTTTTTATTTTTATTTTTATTTCAAGTCTGTGTGCTGTGAGGTGTCAGGTGTCAGGTCACAGGTTGCAGGTACATGCTTCACACTTCATACTTTTCTACTTCTTCCTTTGCATTCCTATACTCCATTTGCCATTAACTTATGACTTACAATGGTGAATGGAATTCTATAGGTTAATTATCGCGTATGTTAATGCACGATATCTCAAAAAATCAAGCAAAAAATTAGCTTTGACACACAATTTGATTTCTTA
>JAQFYJ010000136.1:0-19364 GCA_034694685.1 Isotoma anglicana | reverse complement strand
ATGCAATAAAATGTAACTGGATGATTAATTTGTACAGAGAGAGGGAGAAGAACAATTTTGATCTCATTTATTTCCTTCACGCCCATCATAATTAATCATTTCCATTCATTGTTACAAATATTTATTAGCACATTGATGAAAACCCTACTCGAAAAGTTATTATTATTACAATTTAATTCCAGGATATTCTTTTGGGAGATATTATTAAATGTATACAATTTATCGTTTAACAATAAAAGCATTATTTAACTCGTTTAAAAATTTAGCTTAAAATAAAGTTAAAGTACAACATTTGAGGATTTTTTAAAAAGATTTTAGAGAAATAAAAAAGTAAACTTTTAAATGTATATAAAAGAATGAAATGATTTATTTGTGTGCAAATGATCAGAAATGGGTCTGTCAGTGTCACTTTCGTCTTTTATTTTTAGTGTTTGACTTGAGATAGTTGGTGGATGCATCTGTCTCCACACTGTATAGAGAGACAGCTGTCAAGAGGTAATAATTGTACCGGAGACGAGTCTCTTCGGGGAAAATGTCACCGAGAAATACCTTCGGAGTTTTTGAAAAAGACTCATTGAAGGATGACCATGTCATTTGTGACAAATGTTATGTCAATTAAACATACTCGCATTTCTTATTTCCTAAAACTTAAACTACTCCATATTTAAGTACACGTTGTTAAGATTGTGTTGTGTTTTGTATTTAAATGAGGGGATAAATGAGATTAGAAGGAAGGAGATGAGTGACAGACTCTCGCCACATTTTACACTCATTAAAAAAAGAAATGTCACAGTCTCATCTTTCGAAGGATTTTTTTCAATGTGAATATGTGACAGAGACAACACATTGATCACTGTTTCAAAATCCGTTCGAAATTCTCTCTGAAATATGAGCAAAGATTCTTCACTCTTTTTAAATCTTCTTTAAATAACCAACACATTTCATGCTGGCATTTTACACCAAGGGAGATGTTTTTAAATTTACAAGTAGATTTTGCTTTTCTCTGTTTGTATTTAAAGATTTTCTGTAAAAGCTATATGCTAACAAATTTAATTTCTCAGGATAAATTATTAAATGATTTTTAAAGCGTTTAAAGATACTTTGGTTGAAATGCGGGGCGCTTGATATATAACGCTGGTTAAATTCGGACGCATTAGCCACTTTTTTTGTCGAAAAATTCATTTTTACCAACTTCTATGTTAGTATTTTTGCAAAATCGTGTTTAAAAATATTTTAAAACGCTATAGAGATTTTAAGTGTAAAAACTGTGTAGGATAGTTTATGAATCGGCTGATAAATTATTTTTCTGGGTGTAAAACGCTTAAAGACGCTTGCACTTTGGTTAGTCATGGGTTTGACTTTGAGGACGCTTTTTATAGCTCTGATCAAATTCAGCGTATTTTTCTGTCTAAATTCCAATGTATTTACAAAGGTATTACATAGACATAGAAGATAAGTGCGTATATAAGAATTTATGTCTAACTTTTGTCTAGATTTGATATGCAGATTAGGTTGAATTCCTATGTGAATTATGTGAGATGGACTGAGTGAATTCCATATTTGTGGAGATTTGACTCGTGTGTGCTCAATGTCACTCTGTCTCAAAGTAATTGTGGACTGTGACCAAAAGTCTCATCTCCTTTCTGAGATGATGATGATAGTTGACATGTGTCAGATGTGTGTCTGTCTGTGCCACCCGACTCTCCTCATCCCATCTTCTAATCTTTATCGCTCCGTCCTTCTTATCTCTGGGCTTATCTTTCCACAGATAAATAACTCGCAGACCCTCATATAAAGAATGAAGAGACGAAGACACACCTCTCATCTCATCTCACAAACAAAATGGACTAGTTTACCCCAAAATGAGTTCGGAGTGAATGTGCAACGGAAATCCGGAGGAATCTCTCCTAAATAATATTTATTTCCACAACTCATTACTCCAGGGTGGTGGCTGCCACAGTCTCTATCTTCCCCGACTGCTTTCGAACATTTAAAAAAATCTACAGATTTTGGTACCTTTTAAGCGTCTTTCATTTATGAGAGAGCGTATGGAAGCGATTTAAAACGCTTGTTCACCTTACTAAGGACAAAACTTCAAAATTTTTATTTGTGAATGACACTTGGGTACGAAATTTATTATATAAAGGCTATCATTTTATTTCCGGTTAAAAATAAGTTCACCCCGGTTAAATTAAATGGAAACTCGGTTAATGCACTGGGATTTTCGGTCAGTTGAAATTATCTACTAAATTCAATTGAGATTTCGTTATTTGTAACATGAATTTTTAGTTATTTTTGTATACAAAATTAATTCATTTTAACAGATAATTCTATTTACTTTTGACATAGGATTCAAAATATGTCTTTTTAATTTAATGTTTTATAGTTTAGGAACATTTCTCAATGGCATTTTAAAATATATTCATAGTAATTAAAATATTTAAAGAATAAAAAGCTTCTTTTTGACTCATTTCAGAAGCTAGAATTAAGTGATGACTAGTTTGTAAAAAGGGAAAACGCTGTACAGAATAAATAGAGAGATCTTGAGTGAGTTAGCGTAAGATCATTTGGGTTGAAATATTTGGACATGGAATGGATAAACTTTCTCCCAAGATCGCTCCACCCGATATCAAAGAATATAATGGGAATTTTTGGATGTTTTACTCTTGTCATTTGATGAAATCACAGTCAATACATTTCTTTCCCCATTTCTTACTTTTTTTTCCTCCAAAAGAGATAATAATGAGAGTGGAGGAGCGACTTTACTAAATCACTCAACGCATCTGTAAAAACAATCTTAGTTTCTCCATCAAAGGTATATCCCCATCTCAAGCAAACTTCCACATTTAATTGTCAACTAAAACTAAAGTAAAATCTCTGGCCAGAAGTAAATTGACTTGCAGTCAACATTTATACAGATTTCACTTCTCGTTTTAAAATTTTATTTTTTTAAGTTTTTGTTGTAGCCAGCGTTTAATTTTGGTATATGATTTTAACTGTTTAAGCTACGTTTCTGCTTCTCACCATCATCATCAAAGTATTATCTCTTTTATAAATCATATTTAAAAAAATATAATTTATACGCAAATTTTTTGATAGGATTTTATTAAATTATCAATGTTGTTGGCACTTCATTTTTCCCTTTAAATTGTAAGCGACACCATAAAGATTATTCCTCCCTATACTATCACTCAAATAATTAAATCTCCTTATCTAACACTAAAAAATTCAAGTTAAAAGTTTAATATTTGTCAAAACAAAATAAATTAATTCTATTAAAAAATGAAATGAGTTGACTATTTAAAGAAAAAAAAATCTTACTTATGTTAATTATGTTTAGAGTTACGCGTTTTAATTTATTACTTCTGACTCAGCGTGAAACTGCCAGAGCGAACAGCCTTTGGCATAATTTCAATACATTTCCCATTTAAATTTTAAATGTTTCTAACTGTAGGATTTCACAGCTTTCAAAACATTTAGCGATTAATTGATGTGAGAGGAAATTAAAGAATTCTGCACCGGAATCTATTTCAATCCAGTCAAAGTCGGGCTAAATGTTAGCGATTTAAATCACTCATTTAAAAACCAGATAGAATTAACCCAACATTTAAAGTTAAGTAACTCATATTTGGATTCAACAAAAGTTATCTTAATTTTTAAGCATTAATTTAATTAGCCTAAAAAATCAAATCACAGGTGTAGAAAGGGTCAAGTGTCTCACTTGCAAATTAGCCATTTCTTTAATTTCATAGATAATCAAAATGTCTGGATTTTTTAAAACGACTATATATTAGTTTATTAAATATTCGGATTGGTTAAAGGTAATTAGTTTTAATTTGATGAATTAAATATTGAAATGGGTTTGAAGTATTTGGCCAGGTAGAAGAAGAAGGTTTTTCTGTGGTATGGTAAATTACCTTTGGAATGAGAGGAATGTTTTCCTCCATGTTAAATCGCACTTGACCAGCACATAAAATATAAAAACTCGTTTTATTCGTGTGTGAGTGAACACTGCCAAATTACACATCTCCAGACATTTTTACACATTAAACTGGGGTTGCAAAAATTCTACTTTTTTACAGATCATCATCCTTCTCATGTTATAAAGAGAACAAGTCTCTCTGAGTTTATTTTGTTACATACAGAGTGAAATGAAATCTCTCTTGGATGGATTTCACTTCTTTCATTCCGTGTGTGTGCATTTTTTAATTCTTTCAGCATTATTATTATTTATCGCTTTTAGGTAGACACGACAATCCACAAAATGTAATTCCACTCTTTTCTACCCGATTATTACTTAGTTTACTTTAGCTTTTGAAAGTTTAGTGAAAAAACTATTGAAGTTTTAAAAACTTGATAAAATAAACAGCTTAATTTAAAATTAAAATTAACATAATGCCATAGTATGAGATTTGTGCAGGTTAAATTATTTTCATGCAAAATAATTCTACCTATAGTGTCTACCTGAATTTTTATAAATTGTAAAAACAAATTGATTTATAAAAATTAATCCGAATAAACTGGACCGTGCTAACTTTAATATTTTTACATAATGCACGTGAGCAATTATTTAAAAAAATTTAATTACATTTAAACTGTAATTGTTGGTTGCCTATTAGATAAAAATTGACCTGAAAGTAAAAATGTAAAATCAGTCGATTTTTTGGATTTTTATAAAATAATAATTTTGTTTTATAAATCTAAAAAGTTTCCAATTCATTTCCAATTTTTAACTGCACAATACAATGTTGCATTTACTCAAAAAAGAATTTGTATTGTATACAGGGAGCTAGAAACCTTTAAAGTTTTTATAAAAACCAAGAGGTAATTAACTTTGGTTTTAATTACTTAAAGTATATTATGTAATGTCTTGTACGCATAAGTCTCAATAATATTCGCAGAATAATGAGCCCCGAGTGTGTGATAAAAGGGTTGAGATATTCGGAGGGTGCGAGTTATTAAAATATAATTGAAACTGCAGTGTAATGCACTCTCTCTTCTCTCAATTAATATCTCATCTTCCCTAATTACTCAATACCTTATTGCATAAGGGAAATTCTCTGTAATTTCTTTACTGTACGCAACCCTGAATTTCCAACCTTTAAAATATGCCACATTTGTGTACGGAAATATAAATACAAATTCCCAAGCTGTTCATTCAAGTAATTATTTTAATCCTTAAAACCTTATTAATTATTAATTTTAATCCTTTTATAAGGAATTTCAAATTTCAATCAAGTGAGAACACTCCTTCATATATACAATGAATATTTAAGTTATTTCAAATTTTCTGTGATAATTTACGAGAGCATGGAATAGCGAAATTTGCATATAAATGTGACGAGTTGAAGAATGTGTTTTGAGCCCCTGCGGGTATTAAAAATAGAGAGGTGGATGTGAATGTTATGCGGGTGAATTTTGATTGGTGATTGAAGGGTTGCAATTGTCTGATTGGATTGGACACTCTCTGCTTCTTCTTCTATTTTATAAGATTTTTAGGTGAAATTAGGTCTAGAGAGATGATTGCATTGCATAAACTCTTATTATCATCATGGATGGAAGTAAAAAGAGAGGAACAGGATCTTTCTCCATCTCCCCACATTTACACAAACATTATATTATTATTATCTTCTTCTCCTCAACATGCAATAAATTTTTTATTCTCTTAAATGCCTCAGAGTACAGAAGTGAATCTAGATGATTGTAAATCGCGTGTCAGATCTTGCCAGGATTAAAAAGCATTTTAAGATGTAAATAAACCTTATCAAACGGGTATAAAGAAGTAGCGAAAGCTTTTTACACCCCGCACAGTGCAGTGAATCTGTAATACAAGCACAAACCAATTAAGTTTAATTTTAATAGTTTTTAGATATGAAAGCATATCAAACATAAACTTTCGAATTTTTGTGAGCTTTCAAGCACTCTAAATAGCATCTTGTGATTCGAAATCGCGCGGAAATATTAGTTCAATTTTTTATGTTTTAAACATAAAATCATATGTAAATTGATTTTTATGTATGTAGCGCTTTTAAACGCTTAAAATTGCGATCAGCGCATTAAAAACGTTTTAAAACTAGACAAATTCAGCGTACACACTGACTGCATCCGACTATTTTAAAGCGTTATTAAATTATCAATGTGACGAATGGACAGACAGAGCAATTTCATAAAGTAACCTAAGTGCTTATAAATGCAACCAGCTTGGTTCAACGTAGCGCGCTGATTTTCAATAAAAAAAGTCTTTCGAACCAGATAAATCCTTTTCGCATGATGGGATTATGTGAAAGCGTTCTTAAATAATAGGTGCGATGGACGGACGGACAGACAGACAGAGTGATCTTAAAAAGTAGGCTTCGCTATTGATAAAAATGTGTGACGAGATTTGTGGAGGAGTTGAGATATTCATGAGGATGCTTTGGGCATTAAAATCAGGTAATAATAATAATAATAAGGATGGTGAAGATTGGTCGAGTGGTGGACTGGACTGGATGAACAGAGAATGTTAAATGGACATTTTATGCTAATTTAATTGTCTCTCCTAATATTTAATTACCATCATCAAAACTCACTTTAATGGCTGAACAATTTACCCTTTTTTTATCCCTTTCCTATTCTCCAGAATGGAGTTACATACAACAATGTTACATTGTCAGACCCACTGACCCTCTTATCCACAACATATCAACTACAATTCTTGTTAACCATTCAAAAACATTTAGAGTTTTTTTAATTGGCTTCAAGGTATTAATTCTGATTTACATGTGTTCTTAATCATCAATCTGCTCTTCGAAATATAAATCCTCTATTTTATCTACACATGGTTTACAGATACAAAAAAGTGGGTAATTTTTGTTTAAAAATACCTTCGATTATGATTTGACTTTAGATATAGATGGGTAACATGAAAGAACTGATTTACATTAATTATACACCTATGTTATTATTATAATCTAAACGTATGTCTACAGAAAGAACCAGTATTATTTTTAAAAGTACTAAAAAATCTTTTTTTGCTGTAGATATTTTTAAATACTAAAAAATTCCAATACTACCTAAATTTAAAAAAGACACTTGAGAAATTAGATTAAAATACTTTTAAGCTAAAAAATTAATTAAAATACTAGTAATATTAAATCAAAAATACACAGCTTAATTAAAATATATTTCTAAAGTGTTAGATTTTCAAAAAATTGGAATTTTAAAACAAATACAAAAATATTGAAGCATATGCCTAATTGGGTTTAAAATATTTAAAAATATTCTAACATATTTTAAGCGTGTGGTTAAATTTCAAAAAAATCTTAAGAACATTTAGGAAACTGTATAAGAGTAAGAGTACCTCAAAGCTCCAAAACTAATTAAATTAAAAATAAGATTAAATTCAAAAACTACAGCTAAATTCAAATATATTTTTTGAAAAACCTTAAATTTAAAATGAATGAAATACCTAATTAAAAAAGAAGAAAGTTGGGTGATCAACTCATCCAAATGATTGTGAATAACTCAAAGGGTAATTAACATCTGCATAATAATAAGGATAATCAAAGGAAGAGAAAGAGACGCGTGGGTGGGTCGATGTTTGTTTACTTGCAGCCTAAAGGTGCAACCAATCTCATTTCATTGTGAATTTACAAGCGTGCAAAATACTTTAGAAGAACGAAGGTAAAAAAGTGGTTGAATAATTGACGATTGTCAGTGCACCTCCACCCACACTGCCCATTCATACCTAAACAAAGTAAGTTAGAGTAACCAAGGATATATTTTCAAGTGAAGTGGGGGTGGTTCACAACTCATAAATTTCCATTAGACGAAACAAACCTGTGGTTGCGGTTTCTCCCACTTTTTACTCATATTTCTCATCAGTCTAATTCTTACCTGCAATTTCACCTATAAATTGGGAACAATTGATGAGCCCACATTCATTTACTCCCGACTTACTTACCAAAATTTTGCTACTGGCTTTTCTATTTTTTATTCATTTTTTATTCATTTTTTTTTCTCAAAAACTTAATTTAATTTTGATTTAAAACCCGACTGAAAGAAGCTAAGAAATAAGTGACCTGATGGTTTTGAGATTATTTTGAAGCTTGAAAAAGTAATGTGTTGTTGGAAGCCGTAATTTGAGATGAGATTATTGGCTATATTTTGTTTTGCAAGGTGAATGAAGTAAAAGTTGCGAATCTTCTTTTCCATTGTTGGCAGAAAATGAATAATGGAATTCGCTACTGGCTTCTTCTCATCGAGGGAAAAAAGTATAGGGATCCGTGGTCTATGACTTTTTCTCCAATCAGTTCTATCTGTCTGTCTACCTTTCTTATCTCTTTACTTGTATCATTGTAGAACATTATCCTCAAAAGAACTAAGCATAAATTTTGTGCTCATCTAGCTGATCCAAGTTTAGGTTACACCGTCTCATTTGAGGGCTGTTCATCTACCTCTTACATACAAGTTAACACTTCCTTGCAACAAATAAATATGATTTTAAATATAATTGTATTAAAGAATTTTAAAACAAAAAGTTTGGAACTGTGTGAGTTAAAACGCTTTGCAAAATTTAGTATTTAAGATCAACTATAATTTTTTGTACCGGTGTGGCCTACCTTGAATACGTGACTAAATTGATTTTTTTGCCTATGCATAACATAGCCTGCGACCTAACCAAAATCACACACCAATTACATTCCCATAGAGTGTGGCCTACCGCTTTGTGAATTTTTTTTACCGGTGTGGCCTACCTTGATTACTTGACCAAATTGGTTTTTCCCCAAGGCATAGCCAGTAGCCTACCCTAAAATACACAAAAGTTGTATTGGAAGAAATTGTGGCCTACAGCTTTTTGAATTATTTTACAGCTGTAATCTATGGCCTACCTTCGTGACCTAATTGTTTTTTCCTAGGTATAGCCGGTGGCCTACCGCTTACCCTAAACTACAATCAATTTGCATTGACATAGAGCATGTAGCTTATACCGCTTAACCGACCGTAGGCCTTTTTTCTTGGAAGGTTTGACACTAACGGTAGCATTTTGCATTTACAGGTAGGCCTTAAATTGGACCAGTACGACATTTTGAAAGCCGTTTGAATGTTAGACATAGGATCATTTGAGTTACACCAGGTGAAAAAGAATGAAATGGGATAATCCTTGAAGACTAGAGAGAAATACAGTGATGATAATTAGGTAATAAAAGGTGCTAAAAATGTGAATAAAAATGGGGAGGGAAGTCTGAATTGAGAGTGTCCAATGAGTTTCCAAGTTGACAACCCTTTGTAGGTGGATCTTGTGCAGGTGTCAAACTCGCCATTTCACACTTGACTCAATGTGACATGAAATCCCATACTGTCTAGATGGATGAGAATTGCCAGCCTCTCGACCTACGAGTTAACTATTAAGTCAGACCACACAACAAGAATTCACACTCTTCCAATGTACAGCCTCACACTCTACTTAATTAATTACTGAATAAGCCAAATCATCGCTCATTTATTTTTACTCTTTTTCTATGAAAAGAGAAACAGTGCTAGATTTGGCACTGAAAGCAAAATACAGATTCCCATCTTTCTTTATTCAATCCCCTTCTTCCTGTTCATTTTTTTAAAACTAAACTCCAGTCATGTAATATAGATACTTTATTTTAGGCAGTTTCTCTGATTTATTTATTGCTTTGAAGAATTATTCCTTTAAATTGTGGGTGTTTACTAGATCACCTTTAATAATATTGTAAGTCAAGGGTATCATTTTTATTTTGTTGATTCTTATAAAATTGTTTCTGTAGGGGGAAATGATACATTTAATTTATTTAGAATATTAATTTCACAAATAAATTTTTGCTATTTAAAAATAAAGCGTTTTTAGAGTATTTTGTAAAATTAACGCGCAGCTTTCTATGTTTTCCTCCAATCGTCGTTTTTAAATTCAAAGTTCTTTACAAGTAAAGCATTTTTTACCTCTCCGTTTATAAGTCTCACCTAAATAAGAAATTTAAGAAATTGATTAAAAACGGGATTAATTTTATCTGTAATTCGCATCCTTATTTTGTAAAGTCTTTATTAGTTAAAAGAAGGTAGACAGTTGACTAGGGCAAAAAATAGGTTAGATAACTTTTAAGGTTATAAGACTTTTAACGAACTATTAGTTACATAAGAGTTAAAAGGTATAAGAAAGTATTCAGAAGTTAATCTATCTCCGGTGTAAATAAATAGTAAATGATTTTTTTGTTGCGAAATAAGGTAAAAAAAAATCTTTAGTAAATGAAGGTAAGAATAGAGAGATGGATTTCCTTGTAAGGGAAGTGAGTGTGTGTGGACCCTAGTTTAAAATGAGCAGGTAACTCTGTGAAGAGATTCTGCTGTTAAGATTGTAAGGGTTGACCCCTACAGAAGATACTCTTTTAGCTGCTGCCTACCACATTTTTAAGGGATAAAAAAGAGATTTGAAAAGTATTTGAAGGGAACCCCTGCAGAGTCCAATGTCAAGTCTGACCTCACTCGAATTCCATCCATCCCTAACTTACTTACTTACCTTATAGTGATCATGAACATCAGAGATGAAAAAGAATTCCGACTCTTCAATCTCCACTCATACACTCATAGTTTCCATAATATCTTCACTGCACTGATCATCTCAGAAAGGAGAGAAAAAATCATCTCTAAAAGTCAAATCCCATTTTTTAAAAGTTTTAAAAGATGGGCAAAAGGATAAAAAGAATATTATGAATATTTTTAAAAGAAATATTTAGGGGAATTAAGGTTCTCTCTCTCTTTGACCCATTTCTATTTTTTTAAGCTTAACTTGTTGTAAGTCTGTGTGTAGTGTTATTATTATGTGTGTCATTGACAAATCGACACAAATTGCATTTAATAAGAAGGATAAGGAGCAAACGAATCCGACAATCTCTCTCTCTCTCTTGTATAATCATCCATTCGTCAAGCGTTTATATTCAACGCTCCGTGAACTATTTGAAAATACATTTCATAGGTTGGATAAAAACATGATCTTTGTAGCTGGAAATGCTCAAGAAAAGCGAGCGTCTTGGAGTCAAAGTTTCCTTCTTAGAAATTTTTATTAAAAAGTAGGAAAAATAGAAATAAAAATATTTACTCGGTTGATCTGTTAATTATTGCATCCAATAACACACTCATTTTATTACATTATATGTATTACATATTTGACATAATATACATATTATGTCAAAGATGCTTAATGCTGATGCTGATATGTCAAAACTGATGTTGACAAAAAATGTCTAGAATTTGTGTAAAAAACTTAAACATTAAAGTTTGTACACATTTCAGTTAAATTTGTGTGAAATTTAATTTAAGTATTTTTTGGTTTTTTTTAAATTTTTAGTATTGAAAGTAAATACAATTAAGATTTTTGAAACGAACGACCGACTATTCGTTAACGACTAATACTTTGTTTAATATCCATGGGCTCTATTATTTCATACAAATACTTCATTTTAATTTCTAATTAATTTATAAATAGTTTGCTGTAACTTGAAATGCAGCAACTTGAAAACTGAATTATTTCGAGTTTTATAACAGCTTTCAAACTTGTACTAAAATAAATTATGTAAAATGCTTTACATTGGCTATGAGAGATTTGAGGCTAAAATTTATCATACAATTCGGTGATTTT
The DNA here is from genome assembly GCA_034694685.1 of Isotoma anglicana. Lineage (NCBI taxonomy): Eukaryota > Metazoa > Arthropoda > Collembola > Entomobryomorpha > Isotomidae > Isotoma > Isotoma anglicana. The sequence continues at coordinate 7,726 of JAQFYJ010000136.1, read as the reverse complement.
AATTTATAAAAAGATCCTTGTAATAAATTTACAAGATTTTGAATAATTCACGAAATAAGAAAAATGAAAAATAAATACCTCAAGTTTAATTTACAATTCACAAAAGGGTGATAAGAATTGGATCATTTAAAGGTTGAAAAAGGTGAGAATAGTAGAGTATTCCGATTGATGTGACAGATAGTGTAAATAAAAGTAATTTTGTACGCAAAAACCCATTGAGAATGTCACTCACTTTGATATGTAACAATTGAGAGTGGACATTTGATGGGGCTGGGTGCATGGATCGTTTATTCTTACCTCTGTGAGTGACAATTAAATGCGAATTTAAATATTTAAAGTAATTCAGTTGTGTGGGTGAAAAGTGGAGAGAGAGAGAAAAACAAGGCGATAACTGCCAAAGGGATTTCCTTTCCCTATGAATTCACATGCGACTATCACTGAGAATTAAAAGTGACAGAGTGACACCCAAATTTAAGCTCCGTTTCCTTTGTCACTTCACTCATTTTGATAAGCTATCATCGTCGTCATGATAACATCAATGGTCATTGCGTGAATCCCATAAATGGCTTATCTTCATTTTATATCCTTCACAGATAAAAAATGTTTCCGAGTAAATAATCTTATTGTCTTATTTTTTAACCTTGGTTTTATTTTAAGTTATCGTTCTTTCGTAATTTTTTGTTTATTTATAAATTTTAGGCTAATATTTCCAAAAATTCTAATATCGGAATTTTTAAAAGTCTGCCTTGAAATCTTTAACGGTTTTCCCTTTTTTGGTTTAAAAACGTTTATTTAAAAAATTAACTAAAAAATGCAATACAATACTTACTTCTCGCTCTTGTTAAACATATTGAGCTTTACTTATTCAATTAGTTAAATTATTTAAAAATCATTTTGATATTTCAAAAACAAGTGAACCTTTTTAATTTGTTTTTGATTCAGGTAAATTCAGTAATTTACACATTACGGAAGAGTACGTAAAAAGTTTCATATGAACATTATCGCCATGCTCAGAGAAAGAAACGGAAATAACATGAATACTTGAGCATGTCGATATAGTTTTGATATTTATGTTGTACAAATTATATAATTATACGCTTTTTATTGTTTCAAAGCATTTTTGAAGCTTTAGTTGAATAGGACAATTAATTTTTGAACAGGCATTGTTTTAATTTGTAGATATAAAAAAGTATATAAGTAAAACTAAATCAATAAACTAACTATAACGAATAATTTCAATTTGCCTATAACTTTGTATATTGATATTTTCGTCTCATTTAAGTTTTTACAAAATTTGAATTTCAAAATAGAAATTTGAATTTTTTTATATTTCAATTTTAGGTTATTCTAAAAACCAAAGAATGAAAAGTTTTCTAAACCGTTGAAATGTGGCTATTATACGAGTATTAGTACAAGAATTTTATAATTTCTAGCGTGCAGTTAAATAGTATCTGTAAAGGCAATTGTTGACAACAAAAATAGTTTCAAGAATTGCGTTAATTCTAACCATTTAATTGTTTGGGTAGTGCAAGAAGGCAGCTCCCACATTTGTTTGACGAGGAGTCGACAACAGTTGATTGTTTCTAACTCATCTTCCTCATCAACTCTCATTATCTTAATTACAATTACATTTAAAAATACAATTTTTGAGTGACGAGTTGTCGGAGGGAAAATATGTTTCAAAGGGTGAAATCTCCACCCACGCAATTCCTTCTAATTAACCCAAAGGATAATTTCTATTTTACGGAGATGATAGGGATGAAAATGGGTACATTTCACACTTCTCATCACAATCTAGAACATTATACAAAGGGTTGGTTACATTACAATGGCAGTTCGACTGTCGGCAGTTTTCTATTTTGTACGATTGGATTCTGTGAATTCGCAAATTGCATGCCTGTCTCTCTGTCCATCACAAAGCTAAATTAAATGTTTCTCTCTCTCTCTGTTAAACAATGGATTGGCCATGTGTGCACTTTCAAGTGTCCGATTTATGTTCACACCTTGCTTGCAGCCACAACTTACTCGACCAATTAAATTAAATGTACACTTTGTCCAAGTGGCTCTTGCACAGGTAAGGGAACTAAATAAATAATTGCCAATGCTTATCCAACCACTCAATCTTACTCATTATTTCATTCCACTTTTTAACATTTACTTTACTTAATAATAAATTTAATTATTAGTCAACGCATTTCATTTGGAATCCTTGTGGGGACTTGTAATAATAATTCATCACCCGGGCACTCACTTCCTTCCTCAGATTCACCTCTGACTATTATTATTATTCTTGAATTTATTTATTTACTCTCAACTAAACTACAGCAGATTGGGTTACGAAAAACGGCCAGTTCTTCACGTAATTAGATTTTAGCTTATTTTATTTCATATAATATAGTTACTACTATTATATAGACAAATAAGAATGAGTGGCCATTCTAATTTTCTAATTGAGTTCCAATCAATCACTCCTCACAGAGTGGACTTTAATTAGCCACTTTAATTAATTCATTGAGAGGGTGATCAATCTGCCAGAGTGGACAGTTCCATTACAATCTTAAGACTCTATGTTTCCCATTACGTTTAATTAGCTTTGCATTAGTCGGATGAGATGCGACTAAATTCACATTTTATTTTAATCTTTTAGTCTTTAAAAGTTAAATTAAAAGCTTACAAAAATATTTTAAAATGGCTTTGAAATAAAATGAAATGCTTAAAATATAAGGGATTTAGTTTGCATATTTAAGAAAATATTAAACATCTCATTATTTAAATAAAGGGAAATAAATAGTTTAGATAAGAAAGAAAGTGCTTTTACGAGGTAGTAAAATGCAGAGTAAAACTATAAAGAATTAGAAATAGTAAATAGTAAAGAAGAACTATAAGAAAGGACATAAAAAGAGTTAGTTTGGATTGATGAAATAGATTTGGGTGATTGAGAGTCTGAGATTTGTATCAGTGAATAAAATAGAACGTTCATCGTTTCGTATGTACTTTAAGGTGGTCTTCCCCACTGACATTTTGTCCTCACCTTTGTCTCTCTCTCTCAGGGAAAAGTCACCTTGTCTACCTTTTTCTTCAATCTTCAGTCTTTTTCATCCAGATCAAATCACCTGCTCGTTTTTTATATAAAAAATTCAAAGCTCATTTTTACTCCAAATATATCATTTATTTTTTAAATTAAAGCGGGTTACTACCCGGATTAAAAAAAATTAATTTGCAACCAGGAAGTATTTGTTTAATTTGTATGAAATACTTTAGAATATTTTGAATGCATTGAGAAAGAAATAAAAAGAAAGGTTTGACAAGTGGCTGATTGCAATGATTTTTTAATAAAAGAGAAAAAGCGTACTTTGAGTTAACAATCTGTTTTATTAGACTCTGACCTTAGGACGAAGTGGGTGTGGATCAACTGCTCAATTTTTATGAAAATAATAATAATTTCAGTGTGCATGATAATAGTCAAGATGATCCTGTTCTATACCCTCCAATCACTTACTTTTACCTGATGGGGTTCACTGAAGGTATAAAGTATGATAGAAACTCATTCCATTTAATCATAACCTTTGATTCACATTATTAAAAGAGCCCAATCTGGGTCGTTCATATTTACCCGGAGAATTTATCAAATTTTATAGATTTTAAATGCGAGAAGAAATGTGAGGGAGAAAATATTAAGATGCATTTAATCACCCCGAGAAAGAAATAAAAAACCACGAGAAAATAAACTAAAAACGTTGTGAAAAATGAAAAACGAGAATAAACACCGCGGGATTAAGAAAAATGAAAATAGAGAATAAACACCGCGGGATTGAGGAAAATGAAAATAGAGAATAAACACCCCGGGATTGAGGAAAATGAAAATAGAGAATAAACACCCCGGGATTGAGGAAAATGAAAATAGAGAATAAACACCGCGGGATTGAGGAAAATGAAAATAGAGAATAAACACCCCGGGATTCAGAAAAATTAAAACCGAGAATAAACACCCCAGGGTTAAGACAAATGAAACCAGAGTATAAACACCCCGGGATTGCAAAAAATGAAAACCGAGAATAAACACCCCGGGATTGCAAAAAATCAACCGAGAATAAACGTACCACAGAGTCAAAAGTAGAGTCACCCCAGGGGCTTAATAAATTTCCCAAAATAGGCGCATTATGTTCCCCGAGAGTTCAACATTTTTAGGAATATTTTTATTTTTATTAAACCTCGGAGAAATACGAAAGATCTTTATTTTCGATCCTGGGCGATTATTCTCTTATTTTTCGCAATCCCATCCAGAGCAACCCTGCTTTATTTTTTCTCAAGTTTTTTCTATTCTTTCCCGGGATGCTTCTATATATTTATCCCGAAAATATTGAACGGCCCTTGTGGGTGAAAAGGGTTCCATATAAAATGGCAGGTAGTAATGATAAAATATGGGTCGCATAAATCTATGATTGAGGGAAGGAGCAGCCTCTGATAATAATCATTGGTAACTACTGGACTGCTACTTTTCGAATTAGTTGACGTGTGCAAAGGTCCATGATGAAAGACCCTGATTACACTCACTTCCCTATAGAAATAATTAGAATTTTAGACCCCAAGGGGCTCACTCCCTATCATCATCATCATAATCCTCTACACCCTGTATATACTAGTTTACACGTTAATTGCCTTTTGTGAGACTAAAAACGTCTATGGACTTTATTTCTTTTAGTGAAATAGAAGAAGGCAGGTAGATTGAGTGGAGGCACACGCGAACCTACTTTATAGACTCGAACAACTCATAAACAATGCGATTCACTCACTGGACTAAACCACATTTACATAATATTTATCCTACCTGTCTACTAGTCTGTATTGTATGCTGAGCACATACTCTGCTCACAGTGAAATATTCATATTTTTAAATGTTTAAAATGCAAGTAAATGAGTCCACATTCCATTCATTGAAAAATTGAAATATGGAAATGATATTAACTGTATGTGGCTTCTGGTTGCACTTTTTTAAAACTTGGGAGGAAATAATTCACGTAGAGTCAGCTCTGCGGGATGGATGGAGTTTTTTTTTTAAAATTCTTGCAAAGAAGAATTAAAGGAAAAATAGTTTGCAAAAAAGACAGATGGGAGATTTTTATTGTAGAATTTGTTTAAGGTCAAGAGTAAAGAGAGTAATTATGGTGTTGGGAGGAAATGAAGTTTGTGTTGAGGTTGAGCCACTCACTCAGTGTGCAAATTATTTATCACTTTTTTCTTACCTTAAAGATATGAATTGAGACGTGTTTTTAGTTCCATCTCACATAGACTAGAAACTAATCTTTTTTAGAGTTACTCACTGGAACTTAGCTTATTTTAAGAACTAGAATTATTTTAACGCTTAGGTTTTTGTACACTTTGGAAAATTCTAAATACATTTATTTTGTTCTTAGCCACGTTTAAAAATAAAATTTAAACTACATAAACATTCGAGAATTTTAAATCAACTTCCCATACTTTCTGAATAGCTTGAAGAAAATTTTTTTAAATGCACGATTTTCGCATACAAATTCATTACAAGTTTTATATAAAAACTAATTATTTAGATTAATTTGGTCTAAATATTGTTTTTTTTTATGAAATTAAGTAATTTCTACAAATATAAAAAACATTAGGATTATTCCGACCGAAGATGAAATTTTTTATTAAATTTTATTAAGTAAATAGAAGATCCTTCGTTTGAGTATAGGAAGAGTGAGATATAAAAATTGCATCTGTCTTTAAATCTTTTTTTCCATTAATCTGATCTTGGTCTGGATTAAAAAATGGCCTTTGTACAATTGATGAAATTAGGTGTGCTCTAATATTTCACGCGTAATTTATTTCACTAATTGCCATATGGAGTAAAAGGGGCAAGCTTACCTTCTAACATAAATACTAGTATTTAATCATTTTTAAAAATAAACTCTCTGGCTATTTATTTATATTGCAAAGAAGTAGCGAACCGAGTGGAAGCATTTCCTTTTCTCATTACATTACTTAAAATTATTCCATAAGCTTTTACCCTTTTCAATTGCTCTTTTATACCAATTCAAGGGCATTTTGATAAGCCTCTGAAATGCTTTTTACACAAAGTTAATTGCAATTTAAAATTTAAAGATTAAAAAAATGTTATTTGTAAAGGTTTTAAAGTCAGCAAGTTGCTAAAATATTCGAGAATTTCTACGCTTTTTAATTTTTATGTAGGACTTTTTGAAATGTTAAAATCCATTCCATTCACTTTTATTCTACTAAAAATGCTATTTGTTACCCAATTATTGATCAAGATCAAGTGCATTTTAATATTTTTTAAATAAGTTATATATTTAACGAAAGTTAATTGAAATTTAAAATAAAAAATTGATGTTTAAAGTTTTTTAAATCCTAAATTTGTTAAAAAATTCAGTAATTTTTTTAAATGATTTTAAATTTTGTATTATAGGACTTTTATAAATGTAACAGCTGTTATTAGGATTGTAAAGAAATGGGATTTAAGTATGTAAACTGTAATGTCAAATTGTTATAAACCCTGAAAAGTTGCACACACTTCAGTTGAAAAATCTGATTTTCTCCCCGTACTGAGAGAAAATAGATAAATCATTTGGCTGAGGAATAATGAGGCTGAGATTCTCTTGTGGCTGCTTATGATGTGTGTTGATGTGTGCAGGTGGATTTCAATAATTCATGTCAATTAGCCAGACTCAGTTCCTTCTGAATGCAAATTTAATAATTTATGATTCTCTTCAAAGATTCCGATCCATTGTTCTTCCCTCTCTTCCATTGCATTGACACATTATATGCAAATTCAACTCTGAGCCTAAGGGAAATTTACATCAGTCTTAATGTGAATTAGCATCGAGCTTTGTTTCAAATCAAAGATAAATCACGTGCTCCATTTCCCTTCAAAAAATCAAATCACATACAATGGTTTCTTATTTAGCTAATCAACAATTCATTCAAGTCGTACAATTATTGTTACCGAGTCATTTCCAGGTGACGTTAGAGAAATTTTAAATTTTAAATTTTGACAATCACAGTGAAATATATCTAACAATGAATGTAAGCATTTCAAACTTTATTAAAGAAATTGGATTAAGAATAATAATGACAGAGGTATGCAAAACCACCAAAATTGATTGAAATCATTGCCAAGAAATTACAAAGGATTAAAAAATCAATTTCGAAATCCAGCAGGTGTTTTACCATAAAAAATACAAACTAATAAATTTGCCTATATGCCCCTGAGATACAATTTTCAAAGGGTGGTATAGTGTCTACTATATGCAAATGACATTCGTTAAAATTGTCTTTGAAATAGCCCAGCGGGATTTATGAATAGTTTATAAATGTATTTTAAAATTTAAATGCGTAAAAATTAGTTAATAGGCCGACGGAGTGGATTGTTTAGAAATGACTGCGCAATGATTGTTGTTTGGAGTGTGGCAGTGTGGCTACTTTTAATGATTTGGTGACCCCGCTGTTTTATCACCTTCCACTGTCCACTCAAATCATCTTCTTTAAGCATTAATTAGCTTCTATTTAATACATTTAAACATATTTAATGGCTAATCCATTAACTACTAAAATGTACTAGTAGCTGTAATATTTAATATTATGTAAATGGTCGGCAGTCAGGTAGGTAGAATGGTGTGTAATGGGTATGGGATGGAGATTAGCAGTCATTTAATCTCCTTTAATGTCCTATTAAAATCCTACTCTACCAATT
>JAQFYJ010000135.1:0-19401 GCA_034694685.1 Isotoma anglicana | reverse complement strand
TTAGTATTCAATAGTTGAAATCCCTCAACAATTCTAAGGTAGAATTTTTCCTTTTTTTCCTATGAATGAATGAGAGGGAAAATAAATGAAGGAAATACAAGAAAGAAAGTTGGACAAAAGTGAAACACAGAGAGTGAGAGAGTACGCGAGGGCATGGAGAAATTCAATTCAATCGTCATTCGTTTTAAAAAGAACTCAATTTATTACAAAGCCGTTGGATCAGACGGGGGTAAAAAAGTAAAAAAAGCATCTTAGAGTCAAACTACATCTCAAATGTAGAAAACGCTTCAGCCTTGCAGGAAACTTGGTCTCTGAATCTTGAGCTTTGCCAATAATGGACAATGTGAAACACTATGCATGGGGTCTGTGATTCATTCATTCAGTCAAACTATATAAGGTTTACCCAGAACAGACCAACGTCACAGTACATATATGACAAATACGTGAATAAGTTATATATTCAATTCTACTTGATTTTAACACTGAGACGATTTAGTATAAAGAAATAGAAAGAAAAATAGGATAAAAACAATTTTTCATGAAGCTTTTTAGAATTTTTTCAAATGTACCAGGGACTGTGTGATGCGTAGAGGGAGAAATATTGAGGCAGGCAGGGAAAAGTGCACAAAGTACAAAATAAGAAAAATGATCTGGTAGCCAAGTTGCAATGGTGCAAATGGAAATACTAAAGAAAAGTAAGAACTTACTCTTCTGCAGGGTTGGGTTATGCTAAAGGTATCATGTTCTTCTGTTATGTTACTTCCTCTCTATCATGGTGCCTGACGCCGATACATTGTTAGGTAGGTTGGGTTTTTAAGAAAGAAATGTAAGAGAGTGAAAGTTTTTACTGAGTAAAAAGTAGAGAAAGGCTGAAAAAGGAAGAGGGGATGAGGTAAAGACGGTATAAAAGTCTCACTCTCATGGAAATAAATGCATCTTTTACTACTCACTGTACTTTTCTTTAAGAAACGAAAAAAGAGAGAGAGAAAGAAGCCTTTGGCCTAAAAAAATCTAATTAGTTTCACTAGTTTGGATTCCAACCAAATTTTATGAGGCGTATCTTTCCTGTTTCTTCAAATTTTGCGTACAGTTAGTACTGCAAAGAGTAATATGTAGCAGTGTCTCGTATATTCATACAGGAGATTTTTTTTCTCTTTATTTCATGCATGCTTATGATACGATAAGAGCTTGTCTTTCTTTTAGATGTCTTCATAAGTCCAATAGAATAGAATCTTGTGTGTCCTATGTCTTATAATAATACAAGTACTGTACAGTGAAAGGTAATGTAGACGTATGTCTTGCCAACGTATGAGGTTATTTGCATAAAATGTACCACAAACCTTACTTTTCACTCTAGTAACCCTGGGATGGTAATTAAATTTATTTAAAAAACTTAGAGCTAAAACAATTACACGTTTTTGCTATCTTTCTTAAAATTTGAATTGCTTTTTTAATGTGTTTTACTTAATTGTCAGGATATATCTTATTTAAAATACTGGGAGAAACTTAAAGTAAACATTTTTACTATTTGTGACTTGTTACAGCAGGGGTTTTATTTTCGACAAAAAACTTAAATGCATAGTTTCTTTTTAACTTAAAATTTTAATATTGCACAAATAACTTTATTTGTGACTAAATTCTGATTTAAATACGAGTTAAAAGCCTTCAAGTCCTTTCTTTCTTACTAAAAGTAACTAGAAAAAATAACACTTAACTTTTTCACAAAAGGGAAAGTTTTTGTTTAGAACAGCATTTCATTATTATTATTTACTACTCCAAATACTGCAAACTCAGTCAACACAAAGTCCGTGTGTGTACTTCTTTAAGCACTCATTTTTATTTAAGTTCACCTAATTACTTAGCAGTAGAGAGGCACACACACTTTGCCTACTTCCTTATTTCAGCTCGTTTTTCCATTCCACTCTCTTCAATATGGTAAATGAATGTATTGTTAAAGTAAAGAATTTCCTCCTTCTCAAGAAAGAACGAAGAGAAAGCATTGTGCATAGTTTTATTAAGTTGGTAGTTTATTCCTAACAAGAAACAAGTGGCAGTCAGGTTGAGTCCGACGTCGAGTTGGTCGTCGTCTTGTCTCATCTCATTGTATGGAAGTTTTGTGTTTTGTCGCATCGCAAAATCCCTTTGGTTATTTCGATTTTCCTAATGAGAAGAAAACTAGAGCTGGTCGGATAATTAAGCCTAGTTGCCAAAGCCAAAACTCAAATAATAATGGATATTCACTTAGGTAATTGCCTCAGGGTAGGAAATAAAGTTCACTCAGACTGTCTCGTTAGTAGTAATTTTATGTTTGTAATTGCAAACTGAGACGGGTCTAGGCTAAAAAAACACAGAGAAAGAAAGAAAAGACACATAGACGAACAGATATATTGACTACTGACTTAATACTAATTGTAACGTAGGCATATAAATATATTTATACAACAGAGACAACCCTGCGGTTCCAATTAAGGTGAAATAATTGAAATAAAAACAGCTTTATTGCATGAGATTACAAAACTCTAATCACGTTTTCATAGACCCTTGTTAAATTTTTACAAGCTTCTATAATGTATATTGCGGTTTTCTTTCCTATTCTATACCTTCCCTTACGCTTATAAATAATATGTCTATCATGCTTCCTAGTCCAAGTCTTTTACACGACTAACATACTAAAATACTAAACCTGAAATCGGTAAAGCTTATTTTCTAGTCCGACTTTCTATTACAGAAAAAATCTGAGAAATGAGCTCACGTCTTGGAGCAAAATAACCCAAATAAGATTGTTCTTCTAGAGGTATCATACTCTGTGATACGAAGTAAAATTAAAAAGAATTCATATTATGAAATGCATCGTATTTGGTATATTTGTAAGTATAATAATATTCGTTCTGCTTTGCACCAGGCATATGCCATGACATGTAAAAATTGTCGAAGGAAATAGAAAGGCGAAGAAGATGTTAAATTCTAATTTGATTTTTCCTGATGCAATTTGACAGGAGTTAGTTAACTTTGTGATTTCTGCAATATTTTATGGCAGCAATGCAATACAATATAAAGTAGATAGATACACAAGCGAGAGAGAGAGAGCTGCAATTTCTGCCTGCACCATGTCAGGCACAATGAGGTTAGGGTTAGCCAAATCCCCAAAAGGAGTTGCAGTGAAGAAGATCACGTAAATATAAACATAATAATAAAAATAATATCTAATAAAATAATATATAAAACTAGTTACGAAAGTATGAAGAAGGGAAAGAATATTGTTTAGCCAGGCGTTAAGTTCATCTCTCGTATATTTATGTGTTTGCTTTCCTTCCTTATATGTCTTTACCCTATGGTATAAATACTACTGTCTCGTCGTACTCTTAGATGAGCTGCTGATAGGATATCTCTGTATTTTGTGTGGAATTCCCAATAGGCATTATCTTCCATAAATTTAATTTCGTTGGGACCCAAGTTTTTACACTCGTTGAGACAGTTACACGAACAAATCAAATATTTGAGATTCCCTTGCCTATCCTCTACCCTGCTATCATTCATCTCTAGCCAAACCGTAGACTTTCACCTCTCTAGAATGCACACGTTCATGAAATAATCTCTGCTTGTAGAATTTAGACACACTCTAGTTTTTTCAACAGATATAGCTTGAAGAGTAAAAAAAATACTTTCTACATTCGTATACAACGATAGGGTAACCTTATCTTAAATAGGTGGATATATATCTCAGCTGGAAGATAGTGGCATGGCAGATCAAAACAAGCCAACCACGAGCTGTTCTTTTCCGCTTCGACTAACATTCAACTTACGACATATAATCTGTCTTCCAACTTCCAATGTTCTAACGTGTAGAGAGATTATACTCAAAAGAAATGTTGAATGTAGTAAAACCAATGGATTTTTAGTCTAGATTCTAGACTCAAAATTTATATAGGATGGAAAACCCTTTTGACTTCATGGCAGGTAGACAAGCAACGGAAGGTGTAGTGGATGTAGGTAGTAGCTGTACAAGTTTAAAACTATTACCATTATAAATACATTCAAGTTCACATACTAAAGAATACCTATCACTATCACACGTCCTCTTTCTTACTGCTTTCTCCAGCCTCTTAAATGTCCAACCAATTCAATATTTAACCTTAGTACTACTACATTACGTAGTTATTACACCTTGCATTGTGTAAAGTGATCCTGGGTGCATGGAAGTATTTGTACACATATCTGGGTGTGCGTGGAAGAAAGAGTCGACATTTATTCCCCGTATATTTTTAAGATGAACTTTCTTAGACTCCTTGTGAACTTGATCTTCAACCCCTGCATTTTCACTCGGTTGATATAGATCAAGAAAGAAAATTGACTTTTGCCCAACTCTATCCAACCTGCCAGTTGCATGTGCTTTGACTTTAACTCTCTCTCTGCTCTTTCCTTCTATTACTGAATTAGTTGAAGCAGTTGAAGGTTATATAATAAACTCAAGAAGTGAAGAGTCTGTAGGTCTAAAAGTCTAGACATGCTATGCTATGCAATTTACGTTATGTGAATGTGCATAATAGTGCAAGGGATTTGGATATAGGTAATAGTAGAGAAATAGGGAATTAAACATTTAACTGTCCTTAATAAAATTGAAGTCCGACAGTGAGTGTGATCACGAAGTGTCCAAATGAAATTAAAAATGTCACCCAGGATTGATTTAACTTTCTAATGAGATTAATTGAGTGGATATTTTATTTTATTATTCTGAATTTGCAGGTTAATAGGAGGACTAGGACCTCCAACATCGAACCCGGTGTTAACCGGTATTCCTTCAGCACCTGTGATCCTTCCCGTGTTCCCAAGTTCCCAACCCCATGGCGGACAAGCCATAACTGGGAATGGGACGACAACAAATTCTCGGTCTCTTCAACGAAATCAATACTCTCCGTCAAGATTTACTATTCAGAAAGACTGTCATGTGTCAGATCGTTGTTCCTGGAAATGTATTAGTATTGCCCTAATCCTACTTTGCATTGCTTTAATCTCCATCCTTATATACTTCGCAGGTGAGTCCAATTCAAACGACTTATATCATAAATACTAAACATTATCACCGTGTATAATCTACCAGGGCATGCAATATACTATTTATGAGCTTTAGCAGTTGTATTACACTACACGGATATTTGCAAAGTGAATGCACGACGACTGTTCGAATTAATCTAGTTTAGTATTTGTAAATACAACATTGGATTCACTGATCCCTCTCTGAATCATCAGAAACCTTCCACGAGCGTGAAATATTATAGGTTTGAGTAAACCCTTTGTAGAGAAATGTTTCCAGGCATAGATAAATCTACAAGGAAATCTCATCGATTCATTCATACACTCACTAGTTATTTAACATGATACATCTTTTATAGAATGACCACCTAGAGTATTGCTCCAGCAGTATTTTCAAATGCAAACAGATAACACTTTCCTTATACAACATATCTACTACGAAGTACGAAGGTTACATATGTAAAGAATCATGTGTATGTATATATTCCAGCTCAGTTCCTTTTGGTCAATTTACGAGAAAGGAAATGAGAAGATTGGAAAACAAGATAAGGTCAACTATCATCCATACCACCACCAGGTTGGATTTTAGTACACAAAATGCTAAGACTTTCTCTTCTTCTTCTCTCAGACGTCTATCTATGTAAATAACACTATTAGGATTCTGAACAAGGACAGATAAAAAGTTTTCTTGTCACTTTTGAATTGTGTTGCACTTAATTCTTCACAGTAGTAGTAGACACAAAAGTGTGGTATATATAGTAGTGGGTAGCCGGGTAGTGGTGGTAGCTCAACATATAGTAATAAATGTTACAACAAAAGCAGCAGTGGTTCTTGGTAGCAATGTAATAGATTTTGACAACGTATTTCCTACATTACCTATCTAGATATATGGGAAGGATGCAACGAAGTGAATTTAATAGTTTAGAGGTTTTGTATTTGCACCATTCATTTCACTTTACAATGAATCCCCAACTTTCACTTTAGACTTAGTCGAATTACAAAGACAAAATGAAATTGTACCCAGCATTTCCTTAGCACCACAGTGCAAGTAGTTTCAAGTCCCCATGCTTAGTTAATGGTTGGTCTAAGACAGGATTAAGGTTTTAGTTTCTGTATGTAATTAGTCCTTCCTTCTTCCTTCCGTCCTTTCCTTTAGGAATTACTTTACGATTAGTTTGCCCTTGAATTCGAGTAAAAGGAGTTTTCCAACTCCAATTAAATCTCCAAGCAAAACGGACCACCACTATGGCACATGGGCCAGCAAAGGCAAAGCACTTTTCTTAAGAGATGTCAAGAAAATAAACACAGAGACAATTTCTCGGCTCGCTCTTTATAAATAGAAAATTTAGGCATCTTATACTTCTATTTCTATACTTAAGTATACAATACTTTGACAGTATACATTAAAAATACGTAGAAATAGCACAAGAAATTTTTCCTACCATTATGATTATCCTTCTTCATAGTACTATAAAGTTAACCACAAAGGTTTCGTAGACACATTAAAGTACAAACTTTACGCTTGGAAACATTTGATTAGACTTCAGCTACAGAATAATAATGAATATAGTAAAATGAATGTAATACTTCCTACGTCTTTACCTTACTTTGACCTAGTGTTTTTGATTATGTCAAGAATTCCAGTCTCATTAACTTTAAAAACTATTTAATCACAGCTATTGCGTTTTACTAGAACCAAACCACATGAAAAAAAATCTAAAAGCATTACATACGTCGTAAGTTAAGTACAAGAACGACTCAAACGGTTAGTTAAAACTAAATCATCATGATTACATCAAGGAAATTAGCAATACTTAAATAAATAATACACTGTAAACTTAACAATCTAGTTTCAATGTCTTCTTTGTTCCCTGACGAAGCTTTTTCATATCAATGCATTGGTTATACCATATACTACTTATACGAGAAGGCAAGCCGGCATTAAACTTTGGAGAAATGTTTATACAAAGGCTATTAGGAGAAAGTTGAATCCTAATTTGTTTTTGTGGAGCGGAGTAGAGTGATGTTATGGGTTTTAAAACCTATTTGTTCAAGTATAAGTTGTTTAGGGTTAAGTGAAAGCACCAGTTATATAATCCTTTAGGACCTACGCTAATAATAAGATGGTAGGATGTAGTAAGGGCTATAGTAGGAGTGACTATTTAGTAGTCTAATAGTAAGTGCAATGTAGTAAACTGACTTTCCATAAAATGATAATAGGAAGATGAGAGGGAGGACGAAGAAGAAGGATGGGATGGGATGTATCTACATTAAAATATCCATTACATTTACATATCGGAGCTGAATCAGCCGTAATGAGGTGCTTGTACCATATCCCTGACATCAGAACTGAAACTAACTATTAAGTACTTTCAATAGAAGTAGTGAAAGTAGCTGGCGGTAGTACTTCATGTAGTCTCTGTAATATACACATATAGAGAATGAATGAACTGTGCAATAATAATGTAACTAATATATAATAACTAACTAGTGGCATGTGGAGTAATTTGACCACCCAGAGCAATAAGTTTTAGGGTCAGAAGTGCTTCATCTATTTAAGTGAAATGATGAGAGAAGCCACACAAAAGTCACAGATGCCTGGAGACGCATTTCTCCTCTTTTAGGTTTATATTCCATTTTATTCCCACTGTTGCTGAGTCGACTGCATGGTGACTTGTACTGTTGGTGGTGGTGGCCTTGGTGTTTCCTAGTAGTAGTGGTGGCTGGGGAAGTAATTGTTTGGTTCTGTTAATAGAAGTATATGTGATGAGATCAAATTGGCTGGGAAGACGTACAACAAAATACAAGGAAGAGAAAGTTATTAGAGAAAAAGAGAAAGAAGTGTGTAGCTTCTCTTCACTATTATGTTATATCTTACTCATTTTATGTTTTCTTCCTGAGTCCATTCTCATATCGTTGGATCAAATAGTTCTTCCTCTGTGTATTCCATTAGACTTACTTGTACTTTTAGAACAGTTTCTTTACGTATTCGAATGTTGGTTTTAGATAGTATTGTGCTGGAGTTGAAGAAAATATAGAAATAACTAATGATTGTTCATAAGTTTTGTGTTTTATCTCCGATTTTTCTTTAATCAACTTTTTTTGTTCGATTGAAGAGATAGAGAAAGCATACTCTGTATATTTAGCACTTTACAGGCTGATGAAGTCACCAATAACTGAATACTTAATTACTTCCCATCGGAAGGAGAGAAAAGTGAATTAAAAAACGCAATCATTACCTACCAAGGGATTTCTCACAATAGATAATAAAACCCGATTTTAATTAAAAATGAATAATATGATTTATGAACTTTCAGTCGAAGTAAATACTGTTTGTTTCCGTATTGGCATTCCAATTTACTATAAGCACATCTATTTGCTAATGACGAGTGGAGTGGAGCGGTCTACATTTATTTGGTGGTGGTGTTGGTAGATTGGATGTTTTTGGTGACTTGAACTTTCTCTCTACTTTGTAAAATACTGGTCCTTCTTCTTGCTTAACTACAAATACTCCTTGTTGTTGGTTTGATGTTGATGGAATGAAGAAGGGAGACAAGAAGAGACAGAGAATGTATGTATTAATGAAATGAATTAGTTTTGTCTTCTTCATCTCTTTCCTCCTTCGAAGCTCTAGATGCCTTTCTAGAAATAAGTGTATAACTAACTCTATATATAAATATGTATAGGAGAAGAACAAAGTAATAAGTAGCAATGCTTTTAGTTTTAGCCGAAAGAAAATAGAGGAAAAAGACAATTGTCAACCTCGACTAGTCCACCCTGGCTTAGCCTCTAGTATAGCTAGGAGACAAGTAACAAGAGGAATATTAGCAACTGGCATTAGGCAGGACAGGACAATGGTCTATATATAGTAGTAACAAGTAATGATGATAAGAGGATAGACATATCCAAGTCTATCTTTATATTACGGGTGTGACTAGTCTAACTTTTGCTTAAGTTCTTTTGTCATTTCGTGGAAAAAAAGGGAATTGTACGTGACCCTAGAAACAAATTTTGAGCGACCAGGACGTGTAGGGAATTTCCTTGTGTGCACTTTCTGATATTATGCTGGTATGACCCTACACACTCTGTAAGTAATAATATGAACGGCTTTAGCGCTGCTTGACTTCTTCAGCAGCAAATTCCTTGTCTCTCTCTCTTTTAAGAAGTTATAATGGATAGATAAAAGATACGTTTGTAAGGGACTTATTACGCAGAGCAGAGAGACACACAGAGGGATAAACACCAAGGCAAGAAACGGTCAGGCTAGAGTTAGCTTAACTATTGTATATAATGTAGAGATGTGTTGATTTGATATGCTTTGAAAACTTCCTTAAGTTTTTTATCAAGAAAAAGTAAGATCAGATCGGATCGGGGATTCATTGTAGACTCTAGACCAGGCACGGTGACGATTAGATCTTATCCTAATGGTCGTATGTGACACAAACCTCAAATTTAGACTTGAATTGGATTTAAGACTCGATCACAAAACCTTGCCTGTCAGTTTCTACCACCTAGAACACATACAACACTAACTATGACTGCCATCATCATCATCATCACCCTATTTCACACACATTTCACGACCTTTTTGTTTATAAGTAGAAAGTGGAGAGAAAAAAATGGGATGGAATGAAGAAGGAAGTAAAAAGGAAAAAAATACAAAGGCTTTAAGAAGGATAGAGAGAGAGAGAGACAATACACGCGTTGATACATATGACCTAATATGACATGACTAACTTGACTTGACTCGAGTCTCTTTTCCTATGGGAAGACTTTTCCCTTGACTAGACTGTTATTAAATCTAAGAAAAAAAACTTCAATTGATCAAATCCTATATGCTCCTACTAATAAACTCATGTCGTGTCACTCAGCAAGCTCTCTTTAATCTTCTAAAGCATTCCTTCCTCCTCCTTCCAGTCTGCTCTGATGGAAATGCCTCTGACTGCTGAAACTAATGCCTGGGGAAAGTACTAAAAGAAAGCGGAAGAATGAGAAAAAAATGGCAAATTTGTTCGAACATTTTGACCATTAATGGTGCACTTATACTCACTTATACATATATTAGCTTTTTATATTATACATATGTATGATATGTACTATAATGCTTTTATACACAGCTCATCGAATCTAAACATTGTTTTACGTATTATGTATGTACACGCCTTTCTGAAAGATAGGAATGTAAGGACACATTGTCTACTCTGAGTAAATGTAAGTAAAATCGTGGTTGGTTTCGACGGGATTGGAATAGATAGAGAAATAATAGTTATGTAGTACAGATTTGGTAGGTAGTAGTGTTTTATCGACCAGAGAGAAAGAGATAAGTGAGAGGAAAAAGTATCCCGAGAAAAAGAAAGTCTTTGTAAATGAAAGTAGGAAGTGTAGATTGTAAGAAAATAAGAAAGAACTAAACTCCATTTTCTTAAGTAATCGGATGACTTAAAATAAATTCTCTGTACTTTGATAGCTATCATGGGAAATTGCTCGAGGTATTCGGGATCCGGCTGCATACTCGTTGAGGATGCCAAAGTCCTGGCTCGGGGTGAAAAAAGTTTCCCTGTGATTGATCTAACTTCCATGTCACCCAAAAGTAGCGAAGGTAAGGAGATTTCTTTTTCCCTTTCTCAGATTTCCACTTTAAAAAACAATACTTGTACTTCTTCTACACACACCAGAAGAAGACTTGACTATTTTACTCTCAAGTTGTATTGTAACATTATACTCTGGTGAAGAAAGTTACTAGATAATAATAATAATATTATCCTACGCTTATACATACATACGGAGAAGAAGATGTGCGTTTCTTCAGTACTCTGTATGAAAAGAAATGTGCCTAGGGCAAGCGGAAAAGAAGGAGAAAGAAGAAAAGACATGAATTTAATGCTTGAACAGAATGGCTAGTGGAAGATAAAATGAGTATTGTTATGAGAAAGTTTGGTCTGGATCTTTTTCTGGTGTCTATTACTTTTTTTATAATGGACGGAGTAAGTATGAACGAACTTAACTTTTGGTTTTGGGGGATAATTTTGTATGTCTTTGTATGTTTTAGTAGAACTGGTCTCTCCGACTACAGTAGTCCCACCCGAGTTAACATCGAGAGAATATGGAGGTCTGAGTGATGGTCTAAGTCCAGTGGAAATCCTCTGGGGTCAACCATTATCTCGTCGTATTGAGCCTTACTCCTACTGGACATTGGAAATGGACATGAGGGATAGCGCTTATGTCAATCTCAATCTAAGTTTTCCTTGGGGCTCTAATTGGGCTCTTATATTTCGAAAAAATGCCCTGCCGTCCATAACGCAACATGACTTGATCAAAATAGTTAAAAATGGAAGGATTGAACACCGAAATAAGAGACGTCATGTCCGGTGGGCAGTACAAGAAATCATGAGTAACAGCAGCAGCAGTAGTAGCAGTAGTAACAACAGCAAGGCCAGTAGTACAAATACTAACGACTCTTCTTCATCTTCTTGGAATCCTTTCGGTCTCACTGCCGGAGGATTAAGAGATAAACGGGAAGTCTACGCTGACCAAAGTATCGTTGGTTTTTCCGAGTATCTCGAAAGTGGCAAATGGTTCCTCCGAATTTTTAATGATGACTTGTTGGAGCGCCGAGTAGGAATCGTGACCCTTGTGGATCCAACTGTAGAGGTCAGATGTCCACAGCAGTGCAGTGGAAATGGGAATTGTGTTTATGGGAAATGTCACTGTTTTGATGGCTTCACTGGAGTTGACTGCTCAAACAGTAAGCTTTTAAATTTAATAAATGAAATTATTATCAAATGAAGTGACTACCCACGTAGTAGTGGAGTTGGTTGGTGGACTAGTGGAATGAAAAACAACAGTCTAGTCTACCTCCTGTCTACCATACCAACAGAATTTGTAGATTAGATATTAACTCCATGGGTTATGTTGTGCAGTCATTCATTCAAGGCCCCAAGGGGAGGCTTAACAACATGAATTTAATTTAGTGATTAAATTATTTTCAGGCATCTGTCCAGTATTATGTAGCAATCATGGAAAGTACAGTGGTGGTGTTTGCCACTGTGACTCAGGATGGAAAGGAGCTGAATGTGATGTTCCAGAAGGCGAATGTGAGATTGGAAACTGTCATGGAAATGGCGAATGTCTCAACGGCAAGTGTGTTTGCCGGCAGGGTTGGAATGGTCCAGGATGCGATTCACGTAATACTCATAATTAACATTATTCTATAAGACTTTTTACTAATTAATTCATATCCCCCTTATCCATTCATCCTTGCATTATCAGCAAAAAATTAATACGTCAAGGCACAAAAACCTACATACCTGTTTGCAACTTATAACTACTGCTGATGAACTATACCTTCAGGGATTACCTGAACTAGTCAGGCTAATTAATTATTCTCCAGCAGAATTATCTGCCTTCAATCATCTAACATATATCTTGACATTTTGCTTTTAAAACTACTCAGCAATAATACCTGGGTATACAGTCAGATAGATTGTATTTTGTATACAATACAAGCATTATGAAACTTCTTACTTAGGGTATATTTACAACTATACGAATGATATAAATCACTTTCCAAGATTAACAAGCCTTAACTCATCTACCTACTTTCTCTCGGTCTGTTAGTATGACTCTTAGATATGTTTCATGTTAAATGTTGCATGTTCTAAAAGCATTGCAAAATTACACGGATTAGTGAAAAGATTTGCTCTTCCTCCAGTCGCTTTTACTTGTTTCTTCGCAGTTTTGTTTTTCCATATTATTCTTTTATATATTATGTTTCAACCAGGATATCTTAAGTTGGTTATCTCAACCTACTTCCTTGAGTAAGTCTGTATACAATATACGCTCTAGATGGTTAGGTTTTGCCTCGTAAGATAAAAGGATGGAAGGTAGGGAGGAACAAGGGAGATTACCCACTTGGCCTCTTAGTCAATACTCATTGTAAGAATTTTTATAGTTTTTCCAAATGTGCTTCTAGAGAAAGAACCTCTCATCTCATATGTGTGGAAGATATGCAAGAAAGGTAGAGTGTAGGGAAGTAAAGTGCTGAGGCAATAAGAGACTCTTTTCTAGTTACTACTATTGCTTCTTCCTCTTCTCTGCAGCTACATGATGATAAGGGAGTTTTTCGACTTAGAATTTTAGAAAGTAATGCCTTTAACACTATGGCTGATGCATGTGTAGAACACGGTAGGCCAAGAAAGGTAAAAAGGGAAGAAGGCTCTAAAAATAAGAGAGACGAGAAACGCTTTTCACGTTTGTTAGTCTTCAGAGACCACTTTCTCCTTCGCTCCGAATTCCGATCTTCCATTATGACTTCCCCATATAAAAGATATTTTTCTCAAAAAGTCCAACTATCACTTGTGCCACCATCAAACTATGCATCTTTATCCAGAGACCAGAATCCAGAGCCTTTATACCATACCGGTAACACATACATAAGAACAGAGGCGATAGGTACACACAGGGTAGTATAATACATAGGTGCATCGCACTTATGGACACTTTTACCGATCCCATTTATATATCTTTCTCACTAGTTGTACTTTCTACTCTTTCAAATCTTCAAAAAGGCTTTGCCTTTGCTCTCTTCTGGTCTTCCTCATTTTAACAATCCTACTACAACATCTTCAAACACACATAGGTAGGTAGGTCATAAGTTCCTTGGTAGCTTGAATATAAAGGTCCAGTATTGCTACCCAGTATTCAATAGAGTCTACGTTGAACTCGGATGAACTTTAATACCAGTATGACCAAGTTGTAAAGAATAAAGTGTAAAGTAAAGGCAAAGCGACCTAGGGACGAAGAGGTAAGGCATGATGTTATATTGTAATAGTGAGTTTAACAGTACAAGATTCGTTTAGCATTTTACACACAGAGTAGTACAAAGTGAACAAGATCAGCCAAAGCAATGAAGTTCAAAGCTCATCTTTGTCCATTCTCTTCACTTTCACTTTTTCAAACATTTGCAGTATCACCAGTCCACAGGAAGGGATGACGACCACTATGATATTACAATACTATGAGGGGAGCACTTGAGTACTCGAAAATCTGATATGTACTCAAAGAGCAGACGAAACCAGCATGTACCTACTACATGTAGGCAAAGAAACAGATAAAATTGTAAAATTACAGAATGTACAGAGACTGGTCTTTTTCATTTGAAAACGGACAGAATTTTCTTCACGTCCATTTTATACTGACTTTCTCCCAATTTCTTTTTCCTACGAGCCACCACCACCTCCAGTAACTCTGCTATCATTGAGGACTTTTACTATTTCAGTTGAGCTATGTTATGTGAGGATTGCATTGCAACTTGAACTAGGATTGCTTGCTTTCCCTTAACCTTTTCTTCAATTTCTACTTTCACTTCTCTCTCGTACTTTGTTCATTCATTCACTCATTCATACACCATTCATCTCACGTCCGTTTAAAATTTAATTAAAAGTAAAAGTGGCGCCTTCATTTGATGCAAATTCATCCTTACTTACTCTTACTCACTAGTCAGGACGTTTCCTATTCTATTATCTCGTAAAATACAAGTTCCCTTGTTCCCATCTCAGTCGACTAACTCATGGCCTATTAGCACAAGCCTATAGTATAGTAGCACCCGCCACCCGGAATGAATACTTTGAAAGTGAAAGCACGAGGCGAGGCAATGCAATGCAGGAAAAGCTTGCAGGATTTGAGAGAGATTCACATTCACGTAGGAAATAGTAAGTGAGAGACTTTTCTAGTCTCTGGGAGGAAAAGGAAATATGCAAAATTTACACTAAAAATGCTCTCAGACTACTTAACACTTATTGGAACAAATGATCCATAGTACTTTGTACTTACAAAGAGACACTTAAGTTAGCAGAAAAGGGAAATCTGTACTCAAAACTCAAATGTGTAATGGAAACTAGAACTGATTTCTCTCTTCTTTTTTTCATTCCTTCCTTATTGATAGAAGGAGAAAGTTGGTATGTGCCTTTTAGACATTTTTAAAAAGCATTTTATTAAAGCTTACAATATTTAAACCATTTAAAATAACACTAAAACCATTTAAACTCTTCTCTCCTCCTGTCACTACTTGTACATTCATAAGGAGAAATAGCTGTCAGAACTTTCACTACCTTCTTTCACTTTACTGTCAAGCTTTCCGTGTAATTTGCGACGTGTCTTTTCTCTCAAACAAAAGCTTCATGTTATTGATTCGAGTTTAAACCGCAATTTTCTCTTCTACATTTGTCATTTTTCATGTCAACTTCCCATTCTCTAAAATGTCATGTAAGACCTTGGTTAGTCACAATAGTGTACACCGAGTGAGTGAGATTGTGTACTATGTTAAATCCTCAGGATTGATTCATTTTCTCCTTACCCATTTCAATAAGACAAATGTCAACGAGCAAGCACTTTCACTTGGAATTAAGTTTGGTTGAAATAAAGGATTAAGACTTTTCATCTAAAATTCATTACATTTTCACCCATTGTTTAACACACAGTGGCAAAAGTAAGTACATGTACCTACCTACTACCTACCAATCTATGATAAACAAGAGAGAGAGAGTTACATTGTGCATGTAACTATTGTACTTTCACTATTACACATATATGGACTGTTATAAAACTAAAGCTTATATAATTCTGTCTATACTTTACATGAGTATCGTATTCAATTCATTGTTCACAATGAAAAGACAGAACGAGAGAAAGTTCCATTATTATTAGCCTAGTAATCTGTTCCCATTGAGTTGTCCACGTGAGAGTGTAATGGTTTTAAGGACAAACAAAGCTCATGAAGAGTCTCCTCAGCATATTATCATGTACGATGAGACTGTTGACTGTATATTGTAGCTATATATATATACTTTTTACTTTTATTCACTCTCTAGAATACTTTGAATACATTTAAATGTTACATATACACATCCTCAGAATTTTGAATTGGAAATTTAGACTAATCGTAACTTTTACCAAGAAACATCAAGAATTACGTACCTTTTACACCGTTTATAGAAACCATCTATAGATTCAGAAGGAATGGTGAAAGTACTTGTTAAGTATTATGAAGTACAGGAGCGGATTAGTTAGTTATTGGTTGCGCGAGTAATTACTCTCAGATTAGGTTTTTGGCATGCAAAGGATTAATCTACTTCTAAATCGGTATGGACAGGATTGATTGTCTGCCCATTTAAATTAATAACACATGATTAACCTCCCCACATTTACTAAAACATGCTTACACAAATACAAACCCATTATTCTCTTGGGATGATGGTGATTCGGATTGTGATTGTCTGAGTCGCCTGTACTTCTCTGATTATTATGAACTATTGACTAAAGTTTTAATACTTGGTAGGTGGTGGTCGTGGTGGTGGCTAGTGTTAAAAGTAATATTCAGTCAGTCTATGAAAGTTCGTGGTTTTATAGATACATTTTACTTTCATTTCAGAACCAAATCGAATTCTACTATCTACATGTATGCATACTATATATACTATACCTTTTATATAAATGACATTTCTCATCTAAAATTTATCTATGCAAAACACAGAGGTATTTAGTTCTGATATTAAACGAATGGAAGTTATGCATAGGTGGAAGTTAGATAATGTAGTAGTGAATCTGATAGTAGAGAAAGTGCACATGAGATTAAGGAACTATCGTTCTAGTCAAATTGTGTTATTTAAATAAGTAATAGGAATAGGTCTTTCTGTTCGCGTATACATTTGGAGTTGAAATGAATATTTTACACTTCTGGCAGTTTGAACGAACTTTACACTCAAGTACTTTATATTATATTATAGTGAGTAATTATTATGTCAAATCATCATTGTGATGCTTTATGCCTTGTTGAATACACAGATTACTATTATGATGAAGGCTTTAGATCCAGTCATGAATTAATTACTATTGACTGATGTTTATTCCTAATTTCTACTAATGTTTATTCTTCTTTGGGATAATACTCTCGTGTTCCTCTCTTTCTGGCCTACTTGATAATGGATTGTTTGCAAACTTTCGGAGTGAATACGCAGCATAGCTTACGAGAGAAGCAGGTTTTAAAGCTTCTTTCTGACTTTGTTGACTTTAATCCAAGCTAAATGAATATCATGCATGGATGAATGGCTAAGGTTGGTTATATCTTATTTAACAATGGTTAATTATTTTATTTACAAATTCACAGGTGACTGCGTAGATCCAACTTGTTCAGGTCATGGCGCTTGTGTCCAAGGAAAATGTTTGTGCGAAGAAGGTTACACTGGAAAATTGTGCAAGTAAGGACAGGATGTACTTTACTCATTAAATTAATATGTTTACAATATACAGAAACTTACAACTAAAGGAAAGTCGTTATACTTTTCATTATCCGCTGAAAATAGCAATAAGGGAAAGTACATACTCAAAATAAGTCGTAAGCAGGAAGTTAACAATTTTAAAAAGCGATTTTCCATTTTCTCCATGATTGACTAAAGGAAGTAACATGTTAAAATATGAGAAGGAAGTATTTTCGAAATATCCAGTGGCAAATCTTCTAAGTAATTGAGTTTCTGAGCTAACTAATAAGCAGGAAGTATTTATCTGAAAATAAAACTTGAATACGTCTTTACAATAACATTTTCAACGTTTATTTATAGTGTACCCGATAGTCTACTGGCAAAATGTCTTCCCGACTGTTCCGGCCGGGGGGAATTTGATGCAGAGAGTGGAAGGTGCCTCTGTCGAAAACCGTTTGTGGGTCCAACCTGCATGGAAGGTAAGAACGAGGGATTTAATAGTATCTAAAAAATAATAAGCCATAAGAGAGATTGAGATAAATGAAATGGTGAATTCGAACAAATAATAATACTAATGAAACCGAGAAGAAAAGGAAGCAAAAGAGAAAGTACATAAGTACCCACTTTTATCCATTCTACCTAGCGTAATATAACAAGCTTTCAAAGAGAAAGTCAAAGGCAGGTAGTAAGTACAAAGTGGTGGGTATTTTTTTAGATGTATGTGAATGTGTGTTCACCTTTTAAGTAAGGTTACGTGTAAGTCGGTGCAGGAGGATGCAGCAGGATGTACATATAATCATCCATCCGGACATATGAGTGGAGTGCATGTAATGCAATGTAACATCATGGGAGTGCAATGGAACGATGCCACGGATGGATGATGTGTGCGTAGGAGGGTTGAAGGGGAAAAATCTGATGAAAGGAAATTCCAAGTCTGGGATGTAGAAAAGTACCAAAAAGTAGGAATAATTTATGATGAGAGTTGATGATGAGAGGTTCTACCTCTCTCCACGACTTACTTCTATTGCCTTAACTTGCCTATCTTTACTTCCTTCCCGAACCATTACTACTTTTACAGATCTTGCATAGGTATACAGGCTATAGTTGTAGAGTGTGGTATCGTGGGCGATACTATACTCACATCACAGCAATTCATTCATCCATATGTGCACTGTGCAGCAACTAAAAGTACGACATTGAGCCAAAGCAAAGTTAACCGAGAGTTGGGCATGGCTTGGAGGAGCATCTCATCTCAGCATCTGGGGAAATGTTTCTCATGATGAGTTCAAGCTGAAACTCTGAAACTAAACAGACTTTGAAGGAGAAAATATTATTGAGATTGAGGTAGACCTTAAGACTTTTCAAACTGGTTGACTTTGCTTTTCACCCACCCATATAAACCATATATTCGACCATACAATGTATACAGTTTTAGTGTAGTACATGACTTTCATCTCTATTCCATTCATAATGATAACCAACAGAGCATATTGCATTGCATACACAAACTAAATATTAGAGCCGACCACAGTTAGTAAGTGGTATGGGGGATAGTCCTTATAGTGGTTTGGTTGGTGACCCTTTCTCTTGTGTCATCGACAATCCAACTGTAACTCAACAAACCATGTGCTCATGTTAAAATAACTTCCTTCCCTCCTAGCTTATTTCCGGAGACTTTCTCTATTTCGACTCCAAGCCCAAGCTCCCCTTTTATGAGAGAGCCAACTGAAGTGAAATTGTGTACGATAGGAATAAGGAATACGAAGTAGACTCTTGCCACCACCAATATCTAATGTAGGTCTTCGTCTGGTCTGGTAAAAGGGGAGAAAGTACCTACCATTAGGAAAACGAAGAGAATAAGAAAAGCCATCATTTCCTTATAATTCCGTAGGAAACCTTGTTTATGTCCTAGCCCTTTCCTTTGTGTTTCATCCATCCATCCAATGTTATGTCGATGATACGTTGCCCTTTATGGGCTTTAACTTCTTTCATCGGAGGATGATACAAGACTTGAATCTCTAATATATTTCAACCACCACTTCCACCACCACCACTACCATACCAACTAGAGTAACATCTTCCCTTTTTTCCAAAATTCGGTTTACCTCTCTCTCTC
>JAQFYJ010000134.1:0-19430 GCA_034694685.1 Isotoma anglicana | reverse complement strand
AGTCATTGAAAGGATGTTGAGTGACTGATCTATTTCAAAGTGTTTGTAAATTACAAAATTTAGCAAAAAAGATAGTTGAGACTAGTTGAAAATACGATGATGATCAGAGTTTTTACCATTATTGCTCCAAGTATTGCTACCTCCTATCATGTTGTAAATTCAAGGAATGAGTAGATTTTTTAGCAAAGATACACAGAGTATTTTGTTCAATAATAAAAATACTACATACATGTGTCTCTTTGACTTCAGTCGATTTAATCATGATATCTATCTCTCCTGTCCTGGCAGAGCCGCCTGACTTGAGCACGATGCTTATGCTATGGTTGCATAAAATAAACCGACTTCCACTTCTGTTCAGTAATGTCTTGAGCAGTAGTTTGTGAAATGTCTGTTTGAAAACGTAAGAAGCACATATGGCATTCAGGTTGAGTTATTGCGTCGGAGACAAAACGATAAGAAACAAATATGGTTATTGAAACTGGTCCATCGTTTGATGAAGAAAAATTATTATTTTCATGATTATGATGAAGTAGAAGGGGTTAAGTACTCCAAATATACATCTAACAACTCAGGGGCATATCTATAGGATGTCATGAAATGAGAAAGAAAATAAAGACGAAAAAAATAGTTGAATCCTCTTAACGAAGTGTTATGGGGCAATAATACTGACGAATAATATATAGAACTTAAATACTTGCTTGAGATGGACAGATAGATAAACATATTCGTATAAGCAATGCAACTACAACGAAGTTCCATTATGATTAGGTGGGAGTCTCACGTCCTTATCCGGTCGCTTCATTCCTATATTATGTGCTCCCAATTTTTTTAACTTCTGCTCTTCAATAGTCAATAGATAATAATGTATTAGTACATCAGCAATATGCAATAGAAAGGGAAGTTAATTCCACTGGAGATAATAGAATGCATCCAGTAGGGCTAGCACATATAACATTATTAATACATAGCATAAGGACAAGGGGGGATGTTTTAATAGGTTATGCCTATGTCGTGTATTAAATTGGAATCCTTCAATAAATTGATATTGCTTATTTTCCTTGCTCGATTTTCATATCCAAGTCCAATCCTCCATGTGAAACTGCTATTTTACAGTTAGTCTCGATATCCCATGCATTTAGCGTACGCTTGACTTTTCCTTGATCTGTATGAATAATCCTCTACAGTGGAGTTGAATCTTTGATCTGATGATGGGGATGAAATGAAGGGTGACAATGCGACCGACTCTCTCTCTCTCCTCTCTCTCTCTCTTGGCTTTGGCCATAATAACAATCAATGATGGAAGATACATTCCTCGGAATTGACTGTATTAACTGAATCCTATTAGAAATAGTAATACATATAATATGTTTATAATGTTGCGTTGTTGTTTATTTTATAGTATATGCTGTATGTGGGGTATTATTATCATTTGTTTAACTACTTATTATGATGCGAAGAAGAGGTTACAATTAGACTTTACCTTCAATCTCGTCGGAATAATGTGTCGAAGAATCTAAGGAAAATAATATGATCTTAGCATGTCATAACAATATTGTCTCATGATTACCCCTACTACATGCAGAAATTGCATTTGGTCAATAAGGATGATACTGCGTTCATGCATGTAATACTATTTTGTACTGATGCTTGCTTGCTGATTGCTGAGGGTGTTTATGATTGTGGACTACTATGAATCTACGAACCAATACTTTTAGAGATGGACAGACTTGTGGACCAGAATGAGTGATTTTTTAGATATATATTATACACACACAAGGTATTTAATATTGAAGAGAAGGGAACAAGAGCGAGCTGGAGAAAATCAGTCGCCCTTGAAAAATTTATGACTCCTAATGCCAAACGGAAATTACGTCAAAAGATATAAAACTTCTCCCTGGTTATTTACACGTGTATTTAGGCTTGGACTCTTCAAACCCTTTAATCACCTTTCAGTCCTCTTATATAATACAGAATTGAGAGTGGAACTCGTAATATCTTAAGAACTCTAAACAATACCATAAAAATACAATAACCATATCAGCCTTCGATATTATTATTATTATTATTACTTGCCTTTATGCCTTACCGTGTAATAGAAACTCGAGCAACCGACATACCTACCTACCTGCTGCATGTTCTTCTTTTTATTATTCTTTTTATCCTCCAGAGGAGAGTAGACAGACACATCCTTTCCCTTTTTAATACTGACAACTGATACCGTCGTCGTGATACATAATTGCAGTACAAAACAAAACGCAATGGTCAGCTAATCATTGTCCTCATCTCTTTTTGATTGTTATTTACCTTTAATTAAGAAAACGTTTTTTTAAATTTTATACTTCAATTTAGTATACCTTACCTATTGATATTGGGTTAGAATTTTCCATCATCACCTGCACACAACCATTTTACCTTTGTTCACCTAACTTATGAGAAATGACAGATTTAAAAAAAGAATTTTTAACCAAGTTGTTTTTATTGCTTTTAGTAAATATATAGTTGTGTTGAAAGATTTGATTCTTGTAAATGTCATGTTTAATTCATTCTTTAATGAATGGTTTGATGTTGCTTAAGTCATTCAAACTCCTTACTTTTGTCCTTTTTAATGAGAAAAATTGAAAATAATCTAATGATGTAAGGTGAAAAGGATATGAGGTAGTATGAAGTATGATTGAAAATAGGCAGATGGATGAATTTGTAGGTAAGGATTTTGAACATTATTTGATATGGAATTGGATTGGAATATAGTTGGTTTAAAGTTATGATATTTATTTATAGGATTGTGGGGAGAGGGTTGTGTTTTCTGAAGGATCGGATTTTCTTAATGGAACGTTTAAAGGCAGTTTTGTCGGGTGTTCCAAGAAACCTGAAAACTTATTTTTGTAGCCTTCATTTATTTCTATTGCATTGTCCTTTTCAAAAAATAGATTATTGGTGGTTTATTGCAGGTTTATTTTGGAAAATTTGATAAAATGTGACCATAACATACTTTCAGAGGTACATATAGTTGTACATTTACTCATAGGCTATTCTAAAAATCTCATTCTTAATACTCATTCTTAACTGAATGAAGCTGAAGCGTTATTGATCAATAATATTGTTGAGACCGTGTCTTAAATTTGTGTACCTGGCAAGGCAAGACGCTAGAAGATATGTATCGCAAAAATCTCGTGATGAATGCAATCTGTAATTGTAAATAGGTTAATAATTTGAGCCATGTGCAAATAAAAGTGTGGTGATTGAAAATCATAAAAGTAAGAAGTAGGAATAGATAAAGATTTCAGGCACAGGATTTCATCCATATGGGGTTGTTGGGCTGAGTGAGGGGAACACCCAATAGGTATTTGATGAGCTGGTGTAGTTCCAAGAAGAAAGATATACAGTGATTGGTGGTAGATATTTTTGGTGTGGAACAAATTAGTGGAGACAGTCGCCAAAATTTACAGTCGATTGACACGTATGTAAAAGCAAGCGGAAGATGTAGAAGAAGAGAGATCATCTCGGAAGGTTATAAAGAAGGAGGGTTGGTATGCCAATTAAGTGAGAGAGAGAGCCCGACACACTCAAGTAGAACTGAGTCTCTCTATCTATCTATTACTCTCTCTATCCATAGTTTAGTCACTTAGTATTAGTTAGTCCTTGTTGATATCAGTATTAGAAAAAGAGTCAGTGTCGGCACTCCACAATTATTATCCTCTCGAATCTATTTTTCGATTCTTCCTATTCTATCCCTCCAGATGTTCAGAATCTCTTGAATAGCTATTTGATGTCGACATGGATATGTATTTATAGATTTGAAACAATTTTGACTCTCAAATAACATTTGTATCTGTTCTCCATCCTATCTTATTCCAATCTCGCACATCACATCCAAAGATCCATCCAAACCGAAAACATTTAACTGAACCGAAATTCAAAATAAAAAAATATAAAACCTCATCAAACATTATATTATTATTGCAATTCCCACTAACTTCATAAGAAGAAAAAAAAACTATCTATCTAACCTCATCTTATTTATTTGTATGATGATGATGTTAATGATGAGACATCTTACCTAGGTACTAACCTTACCTATAATACAGTATTAATACGAGATGTGAAATAAAAAATATCGTCTCTTTGAATCTGAACTCAATCTCATGATGATGATCTTCTTCGCCTTCTTCACTTCCTTCCTTTCTATCAAAAAATAATATGTATCAAAAGATCCAACGTGGATCTTTTTTACTTCTTGCCATCATCCATCCATGAGAATATCTTTCAATTCATGCCAACTTTACTACCTTCTTTAATGGGATACACAGAGTAGTGACATTAGTACAAGAAGAACATATATGCTCCATTTACATCATCTGAAGAGTTAGACCTTCTTGTCTTTACATTAAATTATTACCATGTTTTCTATCTCATCTTAATCTTCCTTTTACATCCATTTCGTACTTACTTACAAGTTACAGCTATTACTCTCTTGTACAAGAGGACAAATGAAAATCAATGTCTCCGTCCTCCCTGTCCTTTCTCTTTATTACGGCTTTAGCTCCTTCTCTTCTGTCACATCACAAAAGTGAAAAGTTTCCAGCCTTGTCTCAATCTTCCCTGCTTCGTGTATCTTCTTCTCTTCGTATACTTACTTATCTTCTATAATATATAATGGATATTATTATGAATGGAACATGAAAACACTCTCATGGCTCTGGTATTCATCCACCACACTCAAAATTGGCATGACATTAAAAGGGTGACTTGAATACAGGAAGTTGGATTTCATGCTCGAACCTCTCCAGTCTTCAATCCCTTCGATGTCCATGTCCCTCTCGAACACTCTCCTTCAGTCAGACCTCTTGTAGAGCTCTATCAAGTTTTTTTTGTCTCATGATTTTTTTTTCTTTTTAACTCCCTCTCAATAAAGTCAGGGAACGTGGCAATTGGCATTTTAGGCTTGTCGATAAAAACTCATTAACTTATTAATGCCGAGACTTGAGACTGATGAGCAAATCTTCATGCACGTGCTCTTCCCCTTAAACCTTGACTTGTTCAATTACCCTTCTGGTGGTCATTCACATTTAGTTGCTCTTATTTTTTAACGTTATTAACATATTATACATGATTAACATGTAAAGCATTGACATGCAGCAGATTGATTGAATAATGTAATAGATTATTTCTGTCCAAAAGTGTTATTCTATGAGATTAGTGTTTCCACCCCCATCAAATCCCAATTCATAATGCTGATACAGAATAAATATGTCACTTTTAGATGAGGAACAGGTAGATATGTTAAGAAAATAAAGAAGGTTTTTTAAGAGGAAAAATGATTGAAAGAGGGAAGATAGAGTACGGACGGACTAGGGAGTGACAGGATCGAGGATAAGACTACATAGGTTTGATTGATTGTGATTTAGTTGGTTGGCACTAGTAGCTGTGCGTTTTAGTGCGAGGGACATTGATGGAAATCGGTTTGGTACTCAGATTTTTATAAAGAAAGGGTAAAGTTAATACTATTTTGGAGAACAGCCTAATAATCTAATTTAGGAAGTTTCCCTTCCAACATCAGTACGGTAATTATCCAGGAGAGTGACTTTTGGGGGTAACAGCAGCAAGAACATTTATTTAGAACTGAATAGAAATCAATCTGGGATAGGAAAGGTTGACAGGAGGTGTAAAACTTGGGGTCATGTTACGCTCAACTTACTATGGAGTTTATGTTCAAAAGGGATTCAAAGGAAACCCAGAGAATAATAATAATAAAGATGAGAATTCATTTGAGAAGGATTGGGGGATAGAATACTTAAGAGAAGATGATCATTTTATGGAAGTGAAATGGCCATTGTGATGTGGTAGTAATCGGTTATAATTCTTAGTAGACTGACGCTAACAGTGTTCGAGAATCGGTCCTTTATGATCATTATTGGAGTTCGTTTAGGCAGTCAGTGTGGGTTGTCTACAGAGTTCTGATAAGTACAAAAGTATCAGATGAGGTGAATGGGTCGTCGTCGTATGTAAACTCTAATGTTAAAGTGGTCGAAGAGGCGGCTCATTAGTACCTGAGACTATTGAGGGCGAGCAGTTAGTTTCTCGTATTTTGTACAAAAGCTTTGGCTGTAACTCGTTGTATATATTATTTGAGTGACGGTTGTGGAGGATTATGCAATCAAGAGTAATTTACATGAAGTATTGTAATGCGATAATCGTTATTTATTGAAATGGCCATTTTGATGGTAACTTTTGGCTTCTTTCCTCCATTTCCATTCTCTTTCATTTGAATCCTCTTACCTATAGAAAACTCACTGAATATTACTTCTTACTGCTTTATAAAGGAAGAAGTGAGCAAGTGAACTATCTAAAAAACAACAAGTGCTCAGTGTCAGTGGTTGCTCACAACACAACTAAAGTATTCAGAGAAATACCATGTTCTGCTGGTTCATAACTTGAGCAACTTGACAAACCCTTTTTGAATGTAAATTTGGTAGTTAAAGGTGGACAGAGAATATCCTCATAAACAGTATGGTTATGATCTAACTTAACGACTTGGAAAAACTATCCGAGCCCCTCTGGGGTAAAATTCTCTTTTTCTATAAGAATACCTTGAAAAGAGTGAGCTTTCTACTTGTTATCATTTCTTATCCTTTTTCTTCTTCTAATACTACTTCTTAGAGTTTGGAGCCTGACGAATTCTTCATCATCATCATCATTGTAATAATCATAATCATAATAATATTTATAATATGCGTTATCTTTTTTCCTTCCATTCCTTCTTGGTATAATTTAAAAACTAACTTGATCAAAGGGATGTGATATTATAATATTATAAAATAGTTAGTTAGTGGATTAAGCCGAGGAATAGATATTCATTTAGATGGTAGGGAGAGAGATACATCAGGTTGTGTATAGATTATGCATTGGATTTTGTACTTTTGATGCTTTGGAGACGTGAGTGAGAGAAACTATAGAGCCATTATTGTCTCATAATAATATTCATATGAATGCAATAACATTTGACATTATGAGAGTCATAAGTTAGATTCTTACATGGAAAAGGTGAACCGACACTTTCCTTTTAAGACGAGCAGGACGCTTCTTTGATTCCACGTCTTGGACTCACATTAACCGGAGATTAATGTGCAAATGGGACTCCCATCCCTTTCTATTGGCAGAGACTCATCTAACTCGTCGATTACTGCCAACTTATGCTCATCCACCGATTTAACATTAACATTATGCCCACCGAGATACTCCTTCTTCTCCCTCCAATTACCCAATCTGTTCATTTCTCATCTCTTTATTACTTTCGAACTATTCTCTAAAAGACATACCTAGGTTACATACCTCTTCATTTAAATTGTCCATAAGCATGTAAAATTTAAATAAGTTCATAACGGGGTTGCCACGAAAGTTCTCAATTTTATATAATCATAATTTTTTAGAAATGTACAGTCAGCACAGATTTTAAATTTTATGCATAAATGCATCTTTCATTTAATTTAGTGATTTTGTGTGAATAAGGTTAACCAACCGACAGTTTTAACTCCAAATACGTGAATTTTCTGAACCTTTTAAGCATTAGGAGAACGGCTGAGACTATATTTTATATATTAAGGAAAGGGTGTAAAATAATTAAACCTGCACAATTATATTTTTTTCAATTTCAAAGACTAACGGTAACATTTTCAAAGCTTAATGATTAATTAGGATTCGAAGGCATTTGTTTCTGCATGAAACATTTTGTGTTTGTGTCTTTAATCAAGAGAAAAAAACTAAAATGAAACTTAAACTTAATCAGCCACCCTTCTTTAAAATAAATGTAATCTCTCGACCATTTCTTCCATTCCTACCCGCACTTGTTGTGATTCTCATCAATTGTTTTAAAACGTCAGGCATTTCCCTAAAGTTTATGAAGCATTATTGTAAGCTGAGCTAAGGATAGTTGTATTTAAATTGGTAGGTACATAATAGATGTAATGTGTATGGATTGTTGAATTTTTAAAAGAAAACTTACAAGCTGAATACCCAGATTTGGATACTGTCTAATTTCTTTATTTTACTACAAAGCACGCAGTAAGTTAAGGTAAAGTGAAGTCTATAATGGTTTTACCATTACTTGTCAAAATCGAGATAATAATACAATGGTACGAAATGATATGAAAGCAAAGGTGGTATTACTACATTAGAAACGTACGTGAAACTACTGGAAGGGAACCAGTTAAAAAACCAAGTTGCTTTTAGATCTTCAGATTATTGGGATATATTATTTTATAATATCAGGAGCAACACTAATTAAAATAAGGGGACTGCCAATAGTTAGACGTTTCAAAATATATATTATTTTATATTGTTGTACTTCTATATTTTTGCTGGCAAGGATCAATGCACATTAACTAAAAGCATAAGCAAAGATAGGGTTGAGCCGGGGAGTCCATCAAGTGGAAATGTGTATATTATAAGAGTACCCGTGGTAGTTCTAATATAATATGTAGTCAAGTCGAGGTTCATTTCCTCTTAGCTGCAAATCAGTTTTTTTTCTGTTGGATTATCTCCTGGATATATCTTGATTAGGTAAATCGGTTTGGTTAGGTTCAGTTCAGGAACGGAAATCCTGTGTAATAACTTCTAACTCTGCCAGCCAGAAGCAAAAACTGTTATCAATTCTATGAGTATTGCTTTTGCTATTATTATTACAGATTTCTTCTTGTGTGACCGTTAACGTCATTCTTTCTAATGTTGGTTCCATACAAATGCACCTATGGATGGATGGATGAATGATACATTATTATTATTATGACCAACTTCAACCTTTATACTCTTTTCGTATCGCATTGCGATCGCAAATATATTTTATAAACTAAACGCCATTTCAAATAGATACCTTTAACCATGCATTAATGAATTTAATGTAAGGCAGTCAGGTAGGTAGTTAGCTAGGCAAGCAGAAGGTAAGCAGACGAGCTAAAAAATAATGTAATCGCCGCTTTATTACACTTTATACTTTGTCTATTATATTATTGTATCCCAATCAAATTCAATGCCAGCGAGTCAGTAGCAAAAGCTTGTATAATATATCGTCGTATCGTTTCATCCTGGCGTGGGTACCTTCATTATACATATTTTACATTTTACAAGTATTTCTACTTTTGGGACATGCTCTTATGTATTTTTCCTACTGATAAATTATCCGACAAGTCATTCCTAAAAGCCATGTAGATTGGTCATTTAGCTTCTCTTATTAGCTGTTTATTAGCTTCGAGTGGGCATGCAACACATCACTTGATAGATGTAATGTTATAGAAAAATTAAGACAGAAGTCAGTTTATAGTACTGTGGCAATTCCAGCCAGAGCTATTGCTAAGGTAGGCGTTTGATCCTTGTGATAATGATAAGTGATAATAATGCTTGCCCATACAACTTGCAAACTTGCATAAATCTATGAAATACACACTAACTTATTTGGATTTGCATAATGCTATTGAGGTGTATTGTATTTGTATTGGTAGGGCAAGTATATTGGTGAGAACGACTGGTTACTTGGTGATAGCTTTTTGCATGCAACATTAGAGTATAGACTGTCTAGGAAAATGAAAGGCGTATCTGATTTGTAATCATGTAATCAGGCATCAAGGTGCAGAGGGTGATAATGATTTGATGGATGAGAAAAAAATTCCGATTTTAATTTAAAAATATAGATTTTAAGAAAAATGACTGGTTGTGTTTGTGAACGGATATTTATATGGCTGAATGTTATGTTCTCTCCTGGTGTTGAAGGAAAAGAGGGGAACAACTTGCCCTCCACGTTTCGCTGTGAAGACTCCGGAGCTGAGGATCGAATCGCACACATTTTATCAGAAGCAAATCAAGCTCTTCAACAAAGAAGCCTAAATGTCAACAACAATAGTGGGAATCAAGACTCATTCTGTGATGAAAGTGGGGGCAGCAAATCTCCACTCAGTATCAACAACAATGGGTGCAATAATAATAATGGTCAATGTCCTCCCTCTCCTCTTGGTGGTTCCTCAGCTCGTGAGCGTGACAGACGGATGAGAAAATATGAAAACGATGACATCCCCCAGGAACAGGTGGCCCGAATTTATCAAGAAGAATTGGCCAAGTTGGTTGGGATCAGGTTACCACATTCTCTTGGAGCTGGAGACGATCCCAGAATACCCCGAGAACATTTCCAGAGGTATGAAAATTCCCATTACTCGTTTTCCTAATATATAAGTTGACTTATTAACTCCCCTTATTTATTGCCTGACTGAGTTTAGAATTCACTGAAAACTAACATAACGTGTGTTTCAACCTCCATTAAAAAATGCCATCCTTCTTTCCTGTTCTGATGGCTTCACTTCTTACATGTTTCAAGTTGATGTTAAATCATGGGTTTTCATGTAAATTTCAGCTTGCTATTCCCCCATCTATTTGGTGGCTCTTTGCTGGAGAGAGAAGACGTTCGCATGGCACTGGATGCTTATCACAGAGAGTTGGCGAAATTAGCCGCTTCCTCTTCTTCGACTTCTTCGTCCCATTTTCCTCCACCGCTTTTTCATCCCGGTGCTCCCATTCCCAATGGACTAAGCGGTGCTCAAGATCTGACCATGCCGAAAAGACTTTCCCCGTTAGATACCAAAAAGAAGGACGAGATTAAGGTACATAATAATTCATAGTATTTCAGGAGTTTGTCTCAAATGATCTTGGGTTGAGATTTGGGATTGGAAGATATTTTAATAATAGAATTTCTGATTTTTAGTCGGAAAAAGATGACAATTCGGAAGTTATGAGACATGTGGGAAGTGCATTCTCATTAGTTAGGCCTAAAGGTGGAGAATCAAACTCTGGTGCAGCATCTCCGTTGAATTCCATTCTACCCCCGTCTGGAGTAGACGACTCATCAAATGCATCTCCTCTGCAGAGAATGGCTTCAATCACCAATTCACTCATCTCTCAGGTACAAGTTGTACCTCTCTAAATACGTTACACTTGATTGAATAAATCAACTACCGTATCGATATGCCTAATTTGCATTTGTTTTGGTTACTATAGCCCACCGCCCCTTCTGTGGCTTCACCAAATCAACGTCCTCTGAAAGCTGTCCTGCCACCAATCACGCAGCAGCAGTTTGACCAATATAACAATCTTAACACTGAGGATATTGTTCGAAAGGTATGGAATAATAAACTTATGTTCTGTTCATTGGCAGATGGGATATCAATGTGAATATTCGTCATCAACAGGTGAAGGAACAGCTGAGTCAGTACTCGATCTCTCAAAGACTATTTGGAGAGTCTGTTCTTGGTCTATCTCAAGGATCTGTCAGCGATCTGCTAGCCAGACCAAAACCTTGGCATATGCTCACTCAAAAGGGTAGAGAGCCATTCATCCGTATGAAAATGTTTCTCGAGGACGAAAATGCCGTCCACAAGCTTGTTGCCTCCCAGTATAAAATTGCACCAGAGAAACTCATGAGAACTGGTGGATATGCCGGAAATCCTTGTAAGTATTTGCTGTCACTAGCTCAATTTTATTTTATGAATTTTAAGTAGCAAACTTTTTCTTCCTACCAGCCCCTGTTACCGCTGCCAAAGCTCCTGCAAAAGTTGCCGAGCTTCCCAAAAACTTGGAAACATCTTCGCTACCCCCACCCCCACCACCAATGCCCTCCATGCAGCCTCAAACCGTTCCGTCAATGGGACACGAGTTTATCAAAAAGTCCAACTCATCCCCTGGAAATACAGTCCCTAGTCCAGTATTGCTTTCTAGAGGCCTTCCTCCAGGCCTTCCGCCTCAGCCTAGCGTATATGAAATGGCAGCTCTTACCCAAGACCTCGATACGCAATTAATTACAACGAAAATTAAGGAAGCCCTACTAGCCAATAACATAGGACAAAAGGTACGAGTTTAATACTTTCATTAAATATAAAGGCATAGAAGTTATCTACAGAGTTTTACAATTTTATCTTTCGTTTAGATTTTTGGGGAAGCTGTTCTTGGACTTTCTCAAGGTTCTGTTAGTGAATTACTGTCCAAGCCTAAGCCCTGGCATATGTTATCAATCAAAGGAAGAGAGCCATTTATCAGAATGCAATTGTGGCTCGCTGATCCCTTGAATGTTGAAAGATTACAACATTTGAAAAACGAACGCAGAGAGGCTAACAAGCGAAAGAGAGGTTTACCCCATTCAAACTCTCCGATGGATGCATATGGATCGGGCACACAAGGATCTTCTGATAATTCCAATGACTCACCAAATGATTCTTATAGTCCTGGGAGTAGCAACGCTGCTGTCCCTCCAAGCAAAAAGCAAAGGGTAAGGGTAAGATATCACAATGTTTTCCAAATGTAATTTAATTACCATATTTAGGTTAAACAAGTAATTAACCGATTTTTTTAAAATCATAGGTTCTTTTCTCCGACGAACAAAAGGAAGCTTTAAAGTTAGCATTTGCGTTGGACCCCTATCCAAATGTTACGGCGATTGAATTTTTAGCAAGAGAATTAGCGCTTTCCTCCAGAACAATCACTAACTGGTTCCACAATCATCGCATGCGTCTCAAACAACAAACTTCGTCTCCCCTTGTTCAAGGTATTTAAACATATTAATTACGAGGTCTTAAAATATGGTGATATTTATTGAGAAATTTCAAATAATTATTCATTAACTTCTCTTTCGTTTCACAGAATCTTCGCAACCTTTCGATCCTGTTCAGTTCAGGCTTTTACTGCATCAACGATTATTAGAATTACACAAAGATAAATTCCCCGTTTTTTCATTCATGGGACATCAATCTGAGTCAACTGAAGAGGGTCTTGACTTAACAGTAAGCAATACAGCTTCTCGTGTCCATTCAGATGATGATTTCTTTGAAGAAGAGGATGATGATGAAGATAACGAGGTAAGACTTCCTTCCTATTAAACTAAAAATAAAAAAATAAAAGATTTCAAAAATCATTTATTTTGTATAACAGGGAAGTGTAGCCAGCGACGACTCTTGTGCTTCAAATTCAAGCAGAAATTTACACAGAAAGAGGAAACAGCTTTCCCGATCTATGGGTTCCATCCCAGATAAATCTGTATCAGCAGGTAAAATGTTCAGTCTATTTTGAAATAGGAAATCCACGAACTAAATTAATGTTAATTAAAATGTCTGATTTTGTAATTTTAGGTGGAAAATCCGGTGGTAGTTTACACGGCTCAGGATCGTCCAGAAGAAAACCTGTAGCCCCACAGTGGTTTAATCCATCTTGGCATGATGACTCAGATGATGAAGAAGTGATAAATGGAGTATGCGTATTTCAAAATGCATTGAACTTTAGTGCAAATAAAGAAACTCTGCGAGTTGAACCATCTTCTCCGTCGGAAGCTACAAAGCCCAAGTATGCAGATTCAAATGAAGGTTCTGTTGATGGGAAAAGTGAGGATGAAGGTGAATCTCAAGAAGACAAGTCACATAAAGATGAAGACAAATGTGAAGCAGGTGATGTAGAAATGAATCAAGATGAAAAGGAATTAAAAGGTGCTCAAACCAAGCTGTCCAACACAGAAGAAGAGACATACGAGCCGGTTGTTAAAGAAGAAATCGCAAGCGATAATGAAAATGGGGACTAAGACTGTTCGCGATTAGAAACCCTTCGAAATTTAAGAACTGATGCAGTAACATACATGAAGACAACTCATCGATGATTGCAAAGTTTTCACGACGATTTTGATCATGGCCAGTTTCCATATATGTATTTGTTACGTATCATTAGTGAGTAGGAATGAATGTTAAACAAGTTGTGCAATGTCGATGCAAGTATTTGTCCAATTGTCCACGAATCTCAGCTCCCTTTTGTTACGTTGTTTTTACTCGATTTGCAATTTTAATGCAGTTTCAAACAAGGAATACTTATTATATGGTTAATCCAAACATTTAATTATTTATGGGTACTTTAAGATAAGTTGTTTGGTTCTTGTATATAGAATGAATGAATTTAGACTAGTAGTTTTGAGTCAGTGTAGTGTTAAGTGTTTTTGAACCGTTGAACCAAATGACTTCAAGTTGGTTACAATACCATGTAATCTGATTTTGTGATATCCATGACTTTACCCTGTAACGTCTTAAATTAGTTTATAATGAATTATTACCTAGGTTAGCATATATTATAGGCCACTAGTTTAAGGAGTTATTTACAAGGTTCGGGCATACTTCCACAAAAAGAGATTTGTTATTATTATTATTATTATATTAGACAATGTGAATATTCCCTGAACCTTACAAACGACTATCATTGTGGTTATAATGTAAATGTGTTGCAACAAGTGCTGACGATTTTCTTATCTTCAGTAGTTATCATTACCACTAAAAGTTATCCATTGAACCGAGTGTATACAATACGTGAAGTTACCCTTGCATCTTGAATGGTGTCCAGTCCAATCTAAACTCCACAGCTAGTGTTCGCATTTACTCATCTTTTAAATCCGTATTTATCCGTAAACCACGTGTTAAAACTAAGGTCAGTAATTTAATTTAAGGGTGTGTCAGTACCGTTTTTTGATGAATTTATACTCCTATCGTCTTCCTATATATCTGTTCAAGACAAAACCCTCTGCTGATTCAGGTTCTTGTATTGATCTCTTTGCTGTATACGTAAATGCCAGGCTTTTCGTCTTCGTCGTTCGTAGCTATTATAATTATGACAGCGATTTAATTCATTGGTCGCACATATACTTTCCCATCCTGCATCCACAAGAGCAGGTTTTATTATTTTGAATTACATTCGCTCAAAATGTTAAATCCATGTTCAGGCTCTTTTAAACAATCCATCGAAATACCCCTTTTATCTGCAGAAAGACAAATCGACCTTCTAATACTCATTTCACTTGCCTAATCAACCCTTCGGATATAAAATTAGATAAATACTCTTACACATTTTTAAAATTTCTGTTTATCTATGATTAGTACTATTATGTGGTGATTTATTTGTTCAACTCGTTGCTGAACTACATATTTAGACCTTTTTGTTTCAGTATTTATTTAACATGTATGAAACCAGTTTAAGAAATATATAATAATCATTTGAATGCCTAAAGAGTATTATTTTAGCTTTTAACCTCTCCTGACTTGCATCTTCCAAATCATGCATCATCAGTTTGACAGCCTGTTTTTTTAAAATCATTATAATTTAACTTTGTCATTAATGATTTAATTTTACTTTTAAATGTTCAAAATATATTTTTAAAATAAGGGAGCCAAAGTCAGTCCTAATTTAATTGCATACAGCCTCAACAATTGATATCTTAATAGCATTTTCCTTATTGTGCATAATTAATTCACATACCATGAGAAATTTCCATGCAAACTGTACCGGAAGAGATAAGTTGCGGTTGCACCAAACATCATGTACAACACAGGCCTAAAGTTAACTAACCTTCTGTCTAATCAAGACGGGAGTTGAGGAGATTCCTTATTTTCGTGCAATTTGCTCCGTTTGAAGTTTAAAATTGCATGATTATAGCACAAAATCATTTCTTCCAACTACGGATGCACGAATGACAAATTAACCCATCCATTAACATAACTCAAAACGATGTTTTATTCTTTGATTACTTATTTTCTCAATAACTACCTAGTTACACATATTATGAGACTCAAACTCGACAACTCTATACTATGAGATTAAAAATTAATTTTTTTACTGCTACCACTTTTTACCGGTGAATTAATGGGCTTTTGATAAACTGTTATTTCTTGTACCTGTTGTGTGGTATCAACTTAACTT
Organism: Isotoma anglicana; assembly: GCA_034694685.1. Lineage (NCBI taxonomy): Eukaryota > Metazoa > Arthropoda > Collembola > Entomobryomorpha > Isotomidae > Isotoma > Isotoma anglicana. The sequence continues at coordinate 3,680 of JAQFYJ010000134.1, read as the reverse complement.
AAATATAATATAGTTGCACTAAACCCAATAATCTTTTACATAACGAGTCTGTCAAGAATTAATCATATTTTACTGAAAATGTGTATGAAGGCCTCAATCACGTAATTTGCCAGAGTTCAATTAAAACTCACAGTACAGTATTTTTAATTTCTCTATTTGCTGGTTTAAAACAAAGTTTTCTTCAACTTTTGAAGAGAAAATTAGTTTTAGTGGTGATATGACTCCATTTTTAGATTGAATTTATTTTTCATATACTTTCTCTCATGAGATTTATTTATTTACTTGTAGGAAAAGAAAGATTTTTGTAGTATTTATATACATAGATTACTATTGCAAGCAAAGCGGTTTTAATTCAGCAAATACCAATGATTTTTGTATTATAATAATCTTTGAGTACTCTGTCTGTACTGATTTATTTTTAATTGACTAACTAAAAACTATAAGGCCTTTAATTACCGAACAAAATCCCTACTTAATATGCATTTGTCTGTAGTCAACTTATCGTTATAAAACATACGAATCTCAAATTAATCATTGACAAGGATAATCAGAACTAATATTGATGAATTGATTTCAAATTTCAATTGCAAGTAAATTTCAGTGCAACCACATCGATATCAATATATTTATTAATTCAGTCACCCGACCCGTGCTATATTGATAGTATGTTAAGTATAAAAAGACGGATTTTAGAATATAGAATATAAACAGAACAATTACTTTTCAATTGCAATTGTGTAATAATAAATGATGAGATGGTTGCTTTGTACTCAGTGAATGCTCGTTTAGAACAATCAGGCAAGAAAGAATTACTTTGTTCCTTTCTGCACGTATTATTTTATCAATTGCTAATTTTGTTTATTACTATACTTCGCAATTAAAGCCAAGAAAGAATGAATGTAAAACGGAAAGAATGAGTATAAAATTAGTTGATAGTTATTATTATTCATAGTCACGCACTGGATTTATGAAATCGTCTTCACAACACTGAAAATAAGCCACGATGACAAAATAATGATAAAACCGTGAGATTACTCCTGATTCCTTAGACTTAAGAAAAAAATGGGTGTGTCTACAAAATAAAATCGTATAGATTACTACTGCAATAGAATAATTTTTACCATTGAATTATGACTATAGGAATAATTCTGCTATTATAAGTATAAACTTCATATCATGCATCATGCAACAAACTTTAATAATATGAGACTTTCTTATTATCAACTTATTAAATATACGTAAATTTTACCTTCAACTATTTACTAAATATTCTTAAGTCTTTACACTTTTAAGATTTATTAAAAACAACAGTGGTATTGTTCGACTTTATAGTTTTACCCAGTCTACTACAACTTAATGTAAATCTATACAAGATCCTCGTATTCGTATTTATTAAATTATCATATGTAAGCAAGCTGCTATAAAAATAATTTTTGTGAAATACGGAGCTCTAATGGGTTCAGTTTTCTCTCTCATGTTCATCAGTGCAAATAAAAATACGAAATAACTTTGCGTCTTTGGAGATTTTGTGTGTCAGGTTGTTATAAACATTTTAATGGGAGGAGAAAATCGATCCCCAGAAACATGCATCAGTCACAATATAATAAGTACTCTATCTGTTTCTTACAATTATTATGATTAGTGTAAAAGTGTACATATACTATCGTATCCGTCGGTTAGAATAGATTATTGAAGCTACGCGAATCTTTTCTTAAAACTCAATTTGTTCATAAATTCATAATTTCTTAAATAGATCGTAAACACCTCTAAAATGATAATTGTGTGAACAATATCATTACAGTTTACGATACCTGTAACATATACAATTATACTTCATATACTTAAATCTACACACGTGAACTGCGTAACGTATCGTATAAATATAATATGCTGACATGTAACACAAAGGCTATTTGATATTAAATACCTTACTCTTGATGCTTTCTCTCATTACTTTCTCTCTGTCTCTTTAAACGCACCCATTTAACAATTTAGTCTGAATAATCCCCCATGCATACTACATGCTCACTTATTGTTAGAATTTTTGTTTTTATCTCATATGGATTGCATTTCAAATCTACCTTTCAGATCACGCCTTACAACAACGGTTAACAATGTAATGTTTGAAAAATATTAATGCAAATTTACTTTTATACATGTGCTCTCTTAATCGAAAAACATGCATTTTTCAAACTACGGGACAAGTCGGGGTTTTAAGGTATTTACCCAAAGAAATTGGGAAGATTTTGGAGATAGCATTAAATTAAGTCTAAAGAGATGGTCTATGAGAGATTTACTATATTTTATATTTTCGAAAATAATATATGTTTTTTACAATAAGTATTAGAAAGGATTTTAAAAAGCATTTTGACTTATTTTGATTCCATTAACATTTCCAACTTTATTTACTTTCTGTACGTTTTGGTCTAAAATATGACATTCGGTCGTTTCATTATATCACATAAACTTTACTACACATGTACAAATTGTCCCAGCTTAAACTTCACACATCGTACATCTTATGGAACATAGATAACCGTAATTCTGACTAATCTCAACGGTAATGACTCGATCCTTGGCAAATTATTCTATTCTTCGGCAAAGAATTATTTGGAAAATATTGCAAAATATTGAACAATTAAAATTCCCTAAAAAAACACCCCTGGCTTTGTGTTAGCAAACGTTGGAAATGGAACAATGGAACAATGAACAAAACCACACCGACTGGATATTCAAGATCAAGCAGTGAGCCTTGATATGCAGATTGCTCTTCACATGCCAGAGTGTCCATTGATTGTTTATTCTCAATTTCTCAATACCAAAAAATTATTAGACTACCTCACATTTTCATTAATGACGAAAGGTCTAAAAACAGAACTAGAGTAATAGAACACCCATTAGGAGAAGATAAAAAAACACAAAATCTGCAGAAATCCACGGAATAGAGATCGAATAGAATTACACTCTCGCCGTAAAGGGCGATCTCTATTCCGTCCGTGGCAGAAAACTTATAGCTTGATTGAGCAGTATGGGAGGTGATGGGCTGGGCTATACGGCTATAAAACCAGTAAATCGTCACATTCTACAACTACTTCATTTGTTAAAGTTCAAAATCGATGAATCTAAAGCCTTCTAACATGCTGAAATAACTACCTCCGAACAAATAAGTTACATAAAACGTCGAATTTTCGTACTATAAGTATACACATAATTTAAAGTTAGCCATACGAATGTAACATATTACTATTCATAATAGCCGAAATGCTTTATATTTCGATCAATTAAAAGAAAAAAAAATTATCAATGAATAAACATTGAAATAGAAAAACTAATTGTTCGGTCCTGTTCGAGGTCACTGCCAAATTTTTTATCTTGTTGAAATTTTCATTTTATATTTCAGTCAATGTAATAAGCGTTCCCCAAAGACGGTTTTTCAAAAAACCTAACCGCACCCTCTTTACATAATTTTCTAAGAAATTTCGAAAGGTGATCATTCATTCTAACTCAGTTCAGGATGATTATAACGCCGTAAAGTCATTTTAAACTGTATTTTAAAATTTGAAATCTTATGCCCTTTGTTCTCCGTTGTTCCCTAACTTGTATACGCTGGTAGTTTTTTCGTAGTCTGAAGATGGCTGGAAGGCCGAAACATCATGCATTATGTAACTACGTACAAGTTA
>JAQFYJ010000133.1:0-19490 GCA_034694685.1 Isotoma anglicana | reverse complement strand
GGATTGTAACGCTGCAGCGTTCAATCGGGGGGAAGAATGTCGCCGACGTCAAAATTATACACCACAAAAATGAATGCCAAAATGAATGGCAAAATGAATGCCAAAATTAATGGCAAAATTAATGCTAAAATGATTTCTAAATCCACAATATCAGATTTAAATTTAGTTTATTGTTAGCATTTGGGAAGGTAACATGTGTTTAAATTATAACTTGTAAAAAATTAATGACAAAATTAGAGCTCAAATTAATGACAAAATTAGAGCTCAAATTAATGCTCAAATTAGAGCTCAAATTAATGACAAAATTAGAGCTCAAAGTAATGCTCAAATTAGAGCTCAAATTAATGACAAAATTAGAGCTCAAATTAATGCTCAAATTAGAGCTCAAATTAATGCTCAAATTAACGCTGAAATTAATGCCCAAATGATTACAAAAATGATTGTAAAAAATTTTCTTAAAGTGAAATACATTATAGTTATAAACTAGTGCATAAAGTTAATAATCAGTAGTAGTCCTGTTCTGTTCTTCAAACTGTCAACATCTCTCTCGCAGTAAAATTAGTCCTAAAATTAATGGTAAAATTAGTCCTAAAATTAATGGTAAAATTAGTCCTAAAATTAATGGTAAAATTAATCCTTAAATTAATCCTAAGATTAATAGTGAAAATTAATGGAATTTTCCTTGTTACTGACGTATATAATTGTGTGCTTGTGTGAAGCAAGAACCAGTGTTCACTTGGATTGAGGTGAGAACGGAGTCTCGGAGAATTGTAACATTCGTAGTAATTAAGTTCTTTGGATTCAAGGAGTATATTTGTATTGTGAATTTTCTAGTGCTTCGAAATAATAAATGTTTAGCTCCTTTTATTTACTACTATAATTAATCCAACGCCGAGTATTCCTATTTTTTATTTCCCTAGTTTACTCGGGCATCAGAAACTTACGGGAGTTTCCAGAGCACTTTCACGGAGAAAGTAGTATATTAGTGGATTTAATAGACCGATCAGATTCAATCAGATAAGTTATTATCGAAAGGTTCCCTGGCAAGTCGACGAGTTTTTTAATAGAGTCAGTAGCCGCGGAAGTCATTGATGCGTCGGTGACAAGAACAATACAATAAGTAAAGCATTATTTAATTGTTGTAAATTGATGCTCTAATGATTAATAAAGTATTCATTATCTTTTTGACTCTTAACGATCTATAAATCTCTGACATGGTAGCAGAGCTTTCGGTGTTTTGTTTATGGGTCAAGTGAGACTTGTTGAGTTAAAAGTTAAAAAAAAAGCTTTTGTGTCTCAATGCCCAAAAAGTAAAGGGTATATGGAGAAGTGTTATTTCTCTGTGTTTAAAGTACTTGTATAAAATATTTTGTGAATATTTTATTACGAAGACTTCATCTTAAGTTGTGTAGATGGCTGTTGACTGTGAGTGTGTGAGAAAGGCAGTGATAATGGCCTTTAAACTTGATTCTTCAAATGTGGTGAAGTTAGATGGTTCGAACTATTCTCTGTGGAGACTTCAGATCAGTTTGGTGTTAAAGACTGCGGAAGTGTGGAGTATTGTCGACGGGTCGACTGCCCAACCTACCGATACCACCCAGCAGGCCGCTTGGACGAAGTTAGATATTAAAGCACAGACTTTAATTGTTTCATCATTGTCGGACAAACAGTCTTTTCATATTTACAGTCTCACTACTTCCCGTGACATGTGGGAGAAGTTTAAGCAAATCAATTCGGATTCAAGTCAACTAAATAAACAGCATACTTTGAGTAAGTTTTTTAACTATCAAATTTGAGCCGATCAATCCATTGTCGATGCTGTTGCGGAAATTGAAGAAATTTCCAGAAGCTTAAGTGACATGGGCATTCCCATGGCAGAGTCAGCTGTTGTGACGAAGATAGTGTCAGTCGTTCGTGATGAGAGTCACGGGGCTTTCAGGAAATCATGGGACAGTGTTCCTGATTCAGGTCAAACTCTTGATCGTCTTCTTTCTCGTTTGAGAAAAGAGGAGTTGAAATCAAAGTCGTTCATAGTCGAACAGGCTAAGCCGAATCAAGTTACAGCTTTTTCGGCTCATCATAAATCTAAGGGTAATGCTACAAATCAGAAGAATTCTTCAGAGAAGTAGGGCAAGTGCTTCAATTGTGAAATTGAGGGTCATTATGCTGCTGATTGTAGAAAACCCAAGAAGGAGAGGTCCAACAACAATTCTGGTGGTGGTGGTGGTCAAACCAAGCAGAAAGCAACAACAATTCCAATAATAACAACAACAAAAGTGACAGCCCTAATGAATGCCATGCTTTTATGGTCAAGTTCCAGCCTATGACTGAGAGTACGAGCTGTGTGTGGTACAGTGATAGTGGGGCAAGTTGACACTTTACTGGCCGGAAGGACTGGCTCATCGACTATAAGGAATTTGTCAAGCCTAATCCGGTTTACCAAACTAGCAATCAGGCCGTTAATGCGTTAGGGGAAGGTACTGTGGAAGTTGAAACCTTAATTAATTAACAGTGGGTTGAGTGTAACATTAAAAATGTTGTGCACATCCCTGGTGGTGTCAATCTTTTCTCCGAAGGGATTATGGATCAACAAGGCTTCAAGATTGTAATGCAAAACGGCAAGGTTGTCTACTACAAGGATGGGAAGGTTGGACCGCAGGTAAAATGGTCAAATGGTGGATATGTTATGCTTTTTCGACCTCGTCGTGAAATTTTCTCATTTTTCAAAGCCAAAATCATCGAATTTGTGGCATAAGCGACTAGACCATATCAACATGGGGTATATTAAACAATCCATTAAACTTGGTGCAGTGACCGGTGAAGACATTGATGACTTTTCTAAAGTGCAGTGTGATGAGTGTCATTTAGGTTAAGAGGCGAGAAAGCCATTTCCTCCGTCCACTTCAGTTTAAAGGGCTCTACCTGGTGAAATTATTCACAGTGATCTTTCTGGAAAGATACCTAACCCTTCGCTCGGTGGATCCAATTATTTCCTATTGCTAAAGGATGGGGCAACAGGATTTCGGTATGTAAATTTTTTAAAGCATAAAAGCGAGGCAGCTGAAAAGGTTAAGGATTTCCTGCGCATTATCAAAAATCAGACAGGAACAAATGTTAAAATCCTTAAATCAGATTGGTGAACGGAATTCACCTTTTGTGAGTTGACTACTTTCTTGAGGGAAGAAGGGATCATTCATGATACAACAGTGCCTTACAGTCCAGAAAGTAACGGTAAAATTGAACGAGAAATGCAAACAATCAAAGATTCAGCTAGGGCAATGTTAAAAGGCAGTGATGCACCGAATTATTTGTGGGGTGAAGCAATTAGTACTTCAGTGTACTTACACAATCGCGTCATCAATAAGCATTCCCCACAATGACCCCTTTCGATTTTCAAGAGTAAACCTGACCTTAGTCACGGAACTTTTGGTTGCACAGCCTATGTTCACATCTCAAAGGAGAAACGATCTGTGTGGGATTCCAAGTCAAAAATCTGCATGCTTGTCGGTTATGACAGCTTCGCAAGGAAATTCAGATTATATGATCCCAGTAGAAAACTATCATTAGTAAACTGAAGAAGAATTCAAAAGCCCAATTCAGATGCCAACTGTTGACATCGACTCTGACCGACATGAAGAAAAAGCTGAACCTGAGCCCCCATCATCCAACCCAAAACCCAGTATTCCTAAGCCATCCAGTAATCCTATTTCTGAGAGAAAGAAGAATCGGATGAAGAAGATTTTGATGATAAAGATGTAACAATTTTAGTGCAGACTCCTGATGGTTACTACGAAGCTGAAATTCCCAAAAAGTCTGGTGAGGTTTCAGTTCATATTCCCAAGAGAACCCTACGAGATAGCAAAGCAAAGTATACTTCTGCAACAGTATAACCCAGAACTTACATTTCAGGGGTTGGTAAACAGCTTTGGAGAAAGGCTATGGAAGAAGAATATAATAGCGTACTTAGCAAAGGGACATGGGAAATAGTTCAAAAACCTCATGGAGTTAAAGTGTTAGACGCCAAATGGGTGTATAAAATCAAAAGGAATCCCGATGGCAGCTTGGACCGATATAAAGCAAGACTGTGCATTCGAGGATTTTAACAAGAGCCTCAAGTTGATTACTTTGACGATTTCTCGACCGTTTGTAGACATGAGTCCATCCGTCGCCTCCTTGCTCTGGCAGCTGTAAGAAAACTGAAAATAAAACAATTTGACATCAAAACTGCGTTCCTGAATGGCGAGCTCATGGAAGAAGTGTATATGCATCAACCTATTCGTTTCTCAGACGGAAACGATGAAAATGTATGTCTTTAAAAGAAGTCACTTTACGGTCTACACCAATCCCCCCGCTGTCAGATGCAAACTTTCTCTAAGTTCCTGAGTACCATTCAACTATTTCCATCGCACAGTGACCCATCCGTATTTCTTGGGAAACTAGAAGGCTTTCTTGTTATTCTAGTGCTGTACGTGGATGACGGTCTCATTTGAATTTCAAGTGAAAGACCGGACCAAGTTTGTTGGGATTGAAATATCCATTACCCCAGATTGCATTTATCTGAGTCAGCAAGGACAAACGTATGAGTTACTTGAGAAGTTTCGCATGACAGAGTGCAATCCAGCAGCAGTTCCAATGCAGCCGAACTTGAACTTGATGAGGATGGAGACATGCAACCCAAATCTTCCCTATCGTGAGCTTGTTGGTGCTTTCTCTCAAGGACAACTCGACCAGACATTAGCTTCGCAGTGAGTAAACTTTCTCAATTCTGTAATTGTTATGATACAGAACACTGGAATGCAGCTAAGGAGGTGTTGTGGGATGGATTAAGTACCTGTGCTCAGCTGTGTGGCTTCACAGACTCGGACTATGCAGGGGATCGACTGGATAGGAAGTCCACTACTGGCTATGTTTTCTTGAATGGAAATCTCATCAGCTGGTGTTCAAAGATGCATGAAATTGTATCTTTATCTTCTACAGAGGTTGAGTATATTGACTTGTGTGATGGTGCAAAAGAGGCTGTTGCTGAAAGAGAGAGAGTAATCCTCTCGCCATTATTCCATTAACACTTTTCAGGTGTCTGGGCTCTGCGCAATATCTGTGAAATTCATAAAGCAATCCTTTGTCGTCCTTTTGCTTGATTTTACTTTGGCAATGCTAGGTCAGTGTGTTACTTAAACCCATAACGTAATTTTGGCCCTGTGTGGTGTGGCCAAGGTTGTGGGGTTCTTTGTTTTGTTGTTGTTAAAACGTGTTGTTGTAGGTCAGTGCGTCAGTTAAACCCTTAATCTCATTTTGCCCCGATAGGGGTGTGGTCTAGTTTTTTTGGGGTCCGTTAGGGGTTCTTTGAGTCCCTGTACATTTAAATATTATAAACATTCAATCAGAGCATTAGCATTACTTAATTGAATTATTTTAATTGAATGACATTTTTCATAATCGAATTCAATTTAGATTAACGAACATAAAAGGGAGAAATAAATAATCATTTACGCATTTTTGACATATAAAATGTACATAGTAGTAAAATTGTTGCATTAAGTAACGTATAATGCAAATTTTAACACGCAATAAGTTGATATGAAATGGAATTCGCAAAAATGAAAGATTTTATTTGGATTTATGAAATGTGCAAAGTTTTAGTACTTACTAAAGAACATGCAAAAGAAGTTCAATACCGTTGTTCCAAATAAAGTCTTTTAAAGCGATTGGTAGATTTAGTTTTTATTTCGAGTATCATGTGTATGTGTATCTAACTTGAAACGAACAGTATTTTGAAAGGAGGGGCAACTTAAATTGTTAGGAATTTAATAAATTTTACAAACCGAGGAAAAATAAAGTTATCATGTGGAAATATCTATTTCAGTTTGTCATAGATATTAGACCTCATAGGTTCATATTTCGACTCACTTAGAATCATTATCACTGATTTGCAAACACATTTTTCAATTGATTTACTATTCTTTTTCAATGCGCCACCATAAATATGATGATAAGCGTTGAGGCAGTCCAGCGGCAACAATCCTATTTACATAAGTCATGAGTGAGTTAAGACCGTTTTTACAAGTTATGACCACTCTAAAAAAACAGCTCACACACAAGAATTATAATAGGGTCTTATTCTATTGTGGACAAAAACAATGAGTTAAAAGTATATTGTTTAATCATACGGGATTTACAGTTTGTCTGAAAACTTTAACTTAAGAATTCGTTCAGTTTGCTGTTGGGTACAATGGACTTTCTGGATTAGGATATTGAGGAGTCGAAAGGGCAATCGGTGAAGTGGGTCGATGCACGGCTGCGTAGGTTTGAAACAATTGAGGAGATTGCAATTAACCTGTTATGCAGCCTAATCCTCGTCCAGTACGTTTCGTTTTGAAGTAAACCCAGTAAATGCTCTTTCATGTACAATTCCTTTAAAATTCTAGGCCATGTAATCAGTCATGGTATGGTTAGCTCGGACCGAGATAAACTACTAGCAATAGAGAATATGACCGAACCACGTGATCCTAAGGAAACGCGTTTCTTGGATAATGTAGTTGCTACAGCCGCTTTAATACAAATTTCGCACAAATTGCTAAACCATTGACGGAATTTACTAAATTAGAAAATGCTTTTATTTGGGACGAATCACGTCAGAAGGCTTTTGATGAATTTATACGAAGGCTGATTTCAAAACCAATTTTTAGACCATTCGATTTCCGACTTCCGATAGAAATTCACACAGATGCTAGTAACGATGCGATAGGAGGCATGTTTGTACAGAAGGATGGCAAAGAAACATATGTCGTAGCATAGATATCTAGAGTCCTTTCTCCGGCAGAAATGAACTACAGTGTAAAGGAGAGGGAATGTTTTGCCTTTGTGTGGGCATTGCAAAAATTTACACAGTATGTCCATTCCTTCTCCATTACATCTGTCGTAGATCATCATGCGCTGTGCGCGCTGCGCTCGGTTAAGAATCCAAGGAACAAGAGGGTCGCTCAGTGGAACCTTTTAGTTCAAGACTACGACATAACCCGAACCCGGCGACGACTCGTTGCAGGCGTTAAGTTATTCTGTGGTTACCTAGGATATAAGGCGTATAATTACTTCCGGTCTTCGACTTCATCCCAAGAAGTTTACAACTCCTTAAGTACCGCTGTTTCAACCGACTACACTAATATCATACGATTAGCGAATACCCTTGAAAAATACCATAACGATGTCCGAGCGGAATGGTTCAACTTCAATGGAATTTGGAAGGCATTTATGGCTGCAAAAAACATAACAGCTGCCACACAACACGACGCTATAAAATCTTTACACCAATGAGAAATTTGACAGTTATTATTCCTTTCGTATTTAACTCATGAAACTAATAGATTACTTGAGTTAATCCATTACCAAACCATCCTTTCTGACTGTCGATCCAATCATCTTTACATGTCTGTTATAAATTCTGTAACTCTCACCAAAGAGCTGAAATCCCTCAAAACCGAATTAAATTCCATAGGATACGACTTAGGTATCATTACTGAAACAATAAGCCCTTACTATCACTATCCTATTGCCACTTGTGAAATAAACCACGTGAACATCACAATTACAGTGAAATTGTAAGTGCCAATTCGACCAAGTCAGACTACATTGGAACTTTATGAAGCTCTGACAATCCGCTTTGAGCATAAGAACCAAGAAGGTTACTGCTACTTCCAGGCTTTCAGGACAGATCCATCATACGGCAGGGAATGCACCAAAGCACTGATTGAAGGCAGCTCAATAGACACCCTCTCTTCTCTCTGTCCCTTTCACTGCCGACCGTCCAAGACAAACACCTCCAGTATCATCAGAGTGGGACACCCTCTGATGAAGTGGAATTCAACCCTCCATGAACATTTCATGGATTACCAAAACCATAACACGTCTTATTTACACATTGTATGGAATCTGCTACTAACCATTACAATACTGATTCTATCCCACAAATACTTAACGTTGAGCTTTCGGCAAGTTACACCGCTGCTTTCAGCAGTGCAGTATATGCCTACAGCGCGAGCGATGTCAGACAAAGACTTAACATTAAAGTTCAACATTCTGTTTCTGACCATTGGCATTCTCACCGTCTCTCTCATCATTGGATTTCTCATCATGCTGTTCTTTTACTTGCCCAACATGTAAATGTTCTAACTTATCCACGACGGCTTGGAATTGAATGTTTTGGCCTGCCCATTAATGAGTTAAACTTTTCCATCTGTACTTACTTATTTAAGAGTTGTTGGGGGTCTGTAGGGAAACAGATAGATATGTTGACCTGTAGTGGGGTTGATGCCTAGCAAAAGATGAGATATCTTTTTAGCACATCCCAATAATAAACTTCGACTGTTTCTACTGCCTTAAGCTTTCTAGAATTCAGCAATCTTTTATATTCCTCTACTGTCTGGCGAGATTTAAACGCATTTATAAAAGCTGCTTTTAAATCTTTCCATACTACCTCATAATTGGGATTTTTAGCAATTTCTTCTTTACGAAATTTCAGTAAGCTTTTACGCTTCCACAGATTAAAGCTGGAAAATTAGCAGCCACTCTCACTTCATTCCAACCATTTGACGTACTAGATATCTCATAATTTTTAAGAAAAGTTTTGATAGAAGATGTCCCTGTAAATAAGTCTCCCTTATCTGGTGGTCGTGGAATGTATAGACTAACAACTGTTGGGGTAGTCATGATTCCAGTTAGAACAGTGGCTCCTGTCCTTAACTTTTCAGGATCTTGGAAGAAACTATTTTATCGGATGTAAACTGTGGGGTTGTGCTAGTCCCTGCGAAAGACTTCTTTAATTGGGGACTTTAAATAAAGTCCCCTAGTCACTTTAAATAATCTAGAAAATTCTTGATTATCGTTTCTAACTCGTTTCTGGGATTGGATTTGTTCTAAAGTGGTAGCTGAGGGTCTGAATCGCTTTTTGGACTATTAGATGCCGAAGGAAAGGAATCTGGGGAAGCTGGATTCCGTCTAGTTGGTTATGTATAGTCTACTTTGTCTCTTGCGAAATGAGAAGGTGAAGGGAAGTTTGGATTGTCTTTACTAGAACCAGAGTGTTCGGTTTGACTACTTGGGAAAACTGTGACTGAACTTAAAGCTTGTGGGGTTTCTTGGGTTCCTAAATTTCGGAATGAATTTACTACTTGGAATAGTGTGTCTCGGAATGTTCTATTAAATTTCTTTATATCTCTCTCCAAGCGTGGTCTTTGACTAGTACTAACTCAGGGTTTGGTTTACTGCGAGTGTGCCTTGGACTTCTAGTTTCCGTTTACTATTCATACATGCTAAGGTATAGAGTGATCAATTCTAATACTCAGCTTTGGATACTAAATGAGTCAAAGTTTTTCAAATTTTAAATGTCTTAACTAGTGCGTCCGTGTCTACCGTCTAATGCTATCGCGGAAATCCTATTACGACTTTATTGATTTCCGTTTCTACTTAATCAAATATCTGTATCTAAATGAGCCCTACAGTCCTGCTAATAAGACTTGTACAAGAAATTGTTTATCGATACACACAGAGCAGTCCATGATCAGATACAAGAGTTTGTCTCGAATACCTGACGAAGTTGGTTGAGTTCGGGATGATCCACCCCCTCCTTGAAAAGACACTGTTCGGGTCTAAGGTGCTGCGGACCGGAAGTGGGTAGTGGACCTCGGCTACAGATGTTCACCTATGTGTAGTCTGGGCGGCCTCCAGTATTGTAGATTAGAAATTACTCGTGGAAATAAGAACAACTGACAGGGTTGTTACCAATTAAAACAGATTTATTCAGAGTAATTTTTAAACGATGAGTATCAGAGCTTTGGTCAGGAATGACTGAAGTTTTGAGGCTAAAATCTGAGGCTTATATACTACGAATATTTAATAATTTATGACGGGTTCTGCACGCCTGCACAACACTGGAATGTCTTTATTAGTAATTCTGATAAACGTACAGTCAAGGCCAAGGTTGCATCTTATTTTTGTATCTTACCGTTGACCTTATAAAACGGTTCCGTTTGGGAGAGTTAACTGTCAAACTCCAGGTTCGACGGTTATCTCTGTACAGATTGGTTAAGGTGGTCATACGATTACCTTGAAGTAATCTCACGGTCACCTTCCATAATTTCTGGAAAAGTAACTAACTATTTTTATCCGTTAACGGATTACTTTAAGTATGATAAAGTCTTATTCTACAACACTAAAGGTCTTTAAACTTTTGTAAAAATAAGCAGTCTAACGCATATAAAAGTGTAATTAAGTATTTTAAGCATTCAATAGCGTTCCAACGCGGTTCTAAATGTTATAGCCAGTGCTCATGCGTTTTAAAGCCCTTTACGAGTTTTCAAGAGTCATGTTAAATATCGCATGTTTAAAATGATGCCGTACTACTTCAATCCTTTTCGCATTATCGCATTATCTAAGACATTGCAGTAAAAATAAATTAAGAAAAACCTGAAAAAGAAAAATATGAATGTGAAAAATGAACCTCATAATTACAAAATGAAAAATTGTTTTTTTTAGTTCGCCAAATTATAATAGCCAAAGAAATAGTCGAGGCATAGCCAAAGAAATAGTTGAGGCATGGCCAAAGACAAAGTCGAGGCATGGCCAAAGACAAAGTCGAGGCATGGCCAAAGACAAAGTCGAGGCATGGCCAAAGACAAATTCGATGCATGGCCAAAGACAAATTCGATGCCTGGCCAAGGACAAAGTCGAAGCATGGCCGTGTATCGCTAAAAAGCTTAGGGTTTTCGTAAAAAATGATGACTGATGACAAATTAGAAATAATAAACCATTGGCGCGAAAATTCAAATTTCAAAAATAATTGTAATCTAAATTTTTAGTAGTAGTGGCTTAGAGAGGGTGGAAACTCGTGAAACTGATGCAGATCTCCACTTGATAGATATATTGTTTTAATGTCAATAGAAACTGCAGTCCATTCTACAACTCTTAGTTAGTTCATTTCTGTTTTGTGCCCTATATTAATAAGCGAGTATAATAAAGATATAATAAAATAATAATAATAATCAGAAAGGTCTATCATCATCATGAATTTTGGTTTATATGGTCTATCAAAAATATTAATGCGATTAGAATTAAAAAAATTAAAATTCCAGAGAAAATACAACAGTAGTATTTATACATGGACTATTTTTTAATAAAAGTTTTATACAAAGTCTTTTTAAAACAAGGGGTTTTTGCAGTATATTTGGTATTGGCCAAAATTGTGACCCCGTAGGGGTCGGTTACTGGAATGAGGTGCTGGGGGCCTTGCCTAATACGCCGGTTCCGTTTGGGAGACTTAACTGTCAAACTCCAGGTTCGACGGTCATATCTGTACAGATTGGTTAAGGTGATCATGCGATGACCTTGAAGTAATCTCACGGTCACCTTCCATAATTTCTGGAAAAGTAACTAACTATTTTTATCCGTTAACGGATTACTTTAAATATGATAAAGTCTTATTCTACAACACTAAAGGTCTTTAAACTTTTGTAAAAATAAGAGCAGTCTAACGCATATAAAAGTGTAATTAGGTATTTTAAGTATTCAATAGCGTTCCAACGCGGTTCTAAACTTTATAGCGAGTGCTCAGGCGTTTTAAAGCCCTTTAAGAGTTTTTAAGAGTCATGTTCAGTATCGCTTGTTTAAAATGATGCCGTACTACTTTAATCCTTTTTCATCGTGAAAACTGATATCGCATTATCTAAGACATTGCAGAAAAAATAATTTAAGAAAATCCTGAAAAAAGAAAAAAATTAATGTGAAAAATCAACCTGATAATTACAAAATGAAAAATTGTTTTTTTAGTTTGCCTGGGGGAATGGTTTTCCATTAAAATATTTTGCTGCCCAATCGTTCATCCAGCCGGATTTTGTGAATTCAACTCCGTGTGGAAGGATGTTATTACATGTGAAAATGTAACTTGCACTACAACCACAACAACAGGTGTGAGTAAATCAAGTAAGACTTCTACCACATACTCGGATCAAACAACAGATGACGTAAGTGGAAGCGCATCATACGGAGTTGACATCGATTTATCGATAAGTGTCGGTGTGGCCAGTACTACTGCCTTTGCATTGAAATCGAACGTAGTAGCGAAAGGAGGATTTTCTGTTATGAATGGGTTTAGCGTGACTGATATGATAGAGCAAGCCAAAGACGAAGAAGAAACGTTTGCATTAGATGCTTCAGGTTGCATTGGAACTGTACAGCAGTTAATTATTGATTGTGAGGGAAATTCAGTTCAGTCCAAAAATTTTAGGTGCAAACCTTCAATCGGACTTGAAGCCTACGGAGTATAAGCGTATGTTTGCTGATACTTTTGTGTGGAAGTTATTATGACATTGTCAAATCTACATATTTTATTCATGAAGTTTTACTTTAAATCAGGATTCCACTAAATAACAACAAAATTGTTTGTTTTTAATTATTTCTTTACAATGGAACATTTGTGAACTTAATTTGTCGAGATTAAAAGCAATATATATACGTATTTTTAACAAAGTTTTTTCGTTGTGCTATAAGTTTAAACAAACATTGTGGATTTGATTGTTATATCTTTATATAGATGATAATTTGGCAAAAAATGATTCGGCGTTCAGAAATTCAGAACGTTTTATTCTTGTGGATAATAGAAGTACAAATAAAAGAATAATCACAGTACTAAGAGAGAGTATCCAAAAGTCGCATTTGAGGTTTAATTGTATGCTAATGTTTTGTTGTGTTATTTTGGATGAGAATATTCAATGGTTCAAAATAAAATGTGAAAATCAAAAAAGTGACCCCTACTTTATTTATATTTTTTGTAAGATTCCCCAAACGTCCTCAAAAAGACCAATAAAACCACCCAAAATTCTCTACATGGACCAATTCGAACCCTTCAAAAGTCACCAAAAAGCCCTATAAGGCCCCCAAAATTTCCCTATTAGAACAATAAGGACCCCTCAAAACACCCGTAAGACCCGCCAAAACTCCCTTTATGGACCAAAAAGGACCCCACAAAAGTCCACAAAATGACTCATTTGACCCACCAAAAGCCCCGGAAATACTCAAAAGCCTGAGACACACCGGAAATCCAACATTGCTTGAAGAATTGGAAGCCAAGTTACCCGTCTCTTACCGCATGCAATGGAGGAGATGGATTCGTAAGGAACAGAAGCCTTTGGAATTAGTTTGCATTCTAGCAGTGGTTAGAAATCAACACACAACTAGCACACATGTTCATTTTGCCCACCTAATTTTACTTCCCAAAAAATCAAAGGACGAGAAGAAACCTGCTCACCAGTGGCGAAAGAGTCCAAGAGAAAGAGTTATGGTGATGAGTAGTGTGGGCAGGAACTCCAACACTACTCCAACTGTGAGTCTAACACTTCCAAAAATGATTTGCGAGGTGATGAGTCTACCAACTTTCCAAGAGGTTGGAGGTAGCTGTAATGACCGATGAGGAAATGATTAGGGGTAAGAGCTTCTTCGTCGCTAGGGTTAAAGGTTACATGGGTAAGGGGGTGACTGTTGACAGTGTGATCAATTTCCACCACCAGGGTGTGGAGGACTTCGTCACTTCAATTATTGACCTGCTCCACACGCCGTCTACACGGAACGAACCATTCGGTCCCTGCTGACTTCCATGTGTGGGGCGGCTCGAGGTTTAAAATTTTACGTATTATTCTCACTCCAATATCAGGTCTTTTTTTAAATAATAATAAATGAGTTTTCGTCAGAAAATAATAATTATATTCATGTCATTTTTTGTCTTTTTTATTTCCAAATTATGCATAATATACACATATTAAAATCTCACATTTAACGAGAGTTCATGAAATTCATAAGTTTATTGAAAAAAATATTATATTAGTGCCAAGTTAAATATAATTGTACAATAAACACTGGACAGGCGCATAAAAATCACCTGAATTTCACTTGAATCTGACTTAAACTTTACCTGAATTTGACTGGAATTTGACATGAATTTGGTATAAACTGTACTTGGATTTGGCTCGAACATTACATGAATTTATCATAACCTTGACCAACATTTGACATGCATTAAGTATAAGCTTTATTTGCATTTGACATGAACTTGACTTTATTCCGACCTGAACTTTGCCATGAATGTAACTGGAATTTCAAAAGAACTTGAGTTGAATCTGAAAAACTTTTCACGAATTCAACATGAACTTTACCAGAATTTGACATGCATTTCAATTGAATCTAACCTGATTTTGTTTTGAATTGGACATAAACTTCACATGCACTTGACATGAACTTTATTTGAATTATATGGAATTTTACATTTTTTTGCATCTTTGGGGGCGCAGGGGGGTCAAACGAGGTGTACTCGAGGGATTATGTTAAATAGAGGGCGTAAGTGAGCTACTATATGCATAAACTAAAAATATTGTACCGAAATAAACATAAATTAACAATACCATTTTTGAACTTTCCACTTATATATAGCATTTTTATGTTTTCATACATATAAGTATACCTTTTAAATTGGCACATTGCATCTTTTAGTCTTGATCTGCAGCTCGGCATGGAAACAGGTTCGTGCGTTTTTCAATAAAATGTGCTTTATGTACATCTGATTTAAAGCATATTGTATTGGAAAAAATGCCGTGCAAAAACTCTTCGGCGCAATTTGACACTCACGAAACACCCACAAATTTACAGCTCCACCCACAAAAAAAATCAACCAACCAGAGGACAGCAGTCTCAATTTACCCTAGCCATAGAGAACCAATCACAAGCTTTCAAAAAACCCCGCCCTGGACATGCGGCCGCCCATATGCTAACGCATGGATATACCCCCGTATTAACATTGATAGGTATGGGCATTAAAATTTGATAGGTACGGCACATGATTAAGCATGTGCAAGCATTTAACATCGATAGATAGGCCCTTTGGCCGTAAACTATGCTAAAACATGGGCATATAATTTGACCTACTTTCGCATTTCGACCTCTACAAAAATTCTCAAGGCCACGTTAAAAAATAGTTGATGTATATTTGCTACTCTTAACGTTTAATTTTTTCTTAAATAATTTCGAATGAAACAAATTCGTTCAAAACGATACAAATTCAATTGCAACCATGAGCATGTCTAGCCACTCGTTATCAGTAGACATTCCTTGGTTATCAATTAATAAATCCTCTTCCCAGGTCTAAGCTATGCTTAGACATGGGAAGGTACATATTTTCTGCTTCCTCATTTAGAGTGCAAGCAATCATTCAGTCTAATGTTCTCGATCTGTGTAGATCAATTTCTCTGTTCTCCACAGTTTAACTATTTCGTGTATAATAATTCTTAATGTCTCAAGCTTACTGATTATTAGTAATTTATTAAATCTCAACTTCTTTATTGTAAAAAAACACAAATCGTCTTATTTTACATGGCTAAAGTCCAGAGCATCCAGAAGGGAAGTTTAGTTTAACCTCACCCCAAAAGGATTCAAACGATACAAATTCGATTCAAATGATACAAATTCGACTAAAACGATTCCAATGTTGAATAAACGATACAACTTCGATTCAAACGATACAAATTCGATTCAAGCGATATAAATTCAATTCAAACGATACAAATACGATACAAATTTGATTCAAACGATACAAATTCGATTTAAACGATACAATTTCGATTCTAACGATACAAATGCGAATGGTTTGTTCGGCTCCATTTTTACACTAATGTTTACTATGATTTAATTAAATGTACCATTACTTTTTAGCGGAAGGTTTATTCTTTGAAGTGTATTTTGAAAACAATTTTCATTAAATTAATTAATCACTTCCTATAAAACCAGTTGGCTTACCAACTGGTTGTTTTGAAATAAATCTCAATTGATACCAGGACGCGAAAAGTTTCATGTATACTATTTTAGAACTTTTGGTTGAAATAAAGTTACAAACAAACACGATAGCCTTACGTTCTAATTAAGATTTAGAATTTAATAAATTACATACATTAAATAATTGTTCAAGAATTAAAGCATGCAGTACTTGGTACTTCTTCTCGTTTGTTTGGATGCAACACGTACATGTAAGATTTACGTTCGAATTAATAAATTGAATGAAATAAGGTCATTTTTAAAAATATTTTGCTGTATTCCTTATTCTGTAAAAAACGGTTGGGGTCGGGCAGTTGGGGCTGGTGCCAAAAAATATTTGCCACCAAAGCACCCTCGAGGAAAATAATTTCAAAAGTTTGCCACCACCGGACTTAGAATTTTTTTGTTTGCCACCAACAAAAAATCTTTGCCACTAACAGAGAGCTTTTGATGGCAAACTTCCTTAGAATTTTTTATCGGTGGCAAATTTAGTGGCAAACTTAAATTTTTAAGAAACAAAGCATAAGATTGTTATGCATGACATTTCAAATATCAAGTTTTGGAGATATTTTGCAGGTTATATCTTTTTTTCAGAACTTATTTCAGAATATTATATAGCATTCATAACTTCTCCTCACACACAGAGAACTGTGGTTGTAAAGTTTGCAGGTAAATGTTTTCGCCTTGGAAGTGAGTAAACACATTAAAATTATCCAACGGCCCTTTTAAGGGCCACCACTTATTCCTAAGAGCTATCATATTTATGCCTTATTTCCGTAAAGTTTGTTTGCCACCAAAATTACCACCGATAAAAAATTCTAAGAAATTTTGCCACCACAAGCTCTCTGTCGGTGGCAAAGATTTTTCGTTGGTGGCGAAAAAAAAAATTCAAAGTCCGGTGGTGGCAAACTTTTGAAATTATTTTTCTCGAGGGTGATTTGGTGGCAAATATTTTTTGGCAAAGGTTTTTTCGCCACTAGCCCCAACTGCCCAACCCCAACCTAAAAACTCTGTAATGTAAAAAATTCTTTAAATTTTGGATTATAGATTTTCTTGCCTTAAAATTTATGGGTTTTCCCCCAAATATTAATAGAAACTGTCCCTTATAAAACTGTCCCTTATGAAAACTAAATAGATCCCTTAAAATTAATGAACGCTCCTTTTAAATTAAAGAATTCTTAGAATCATCATCAAAAAAATCAAAACGTTTTATGGGTTCAGGTTCAGCACCACTTGCAGCGACAAAGCAATAGGATAGGAAAGTCATCAGTTTTGCTTTCTTTACGGCATTTGAAGTCGACGGTTTGATGATATTGATTGTCGACGGTTTTGGAGCAAGGTCGTATTTAGCCTCCATTACTGTTTCGTTTATCAATAAAAAATTATAATTAACAAAATTGAGAATATTATTGCATTTGTGATGCCCTAGTTTTGCAGGCAGAACAAAACATACGCTTACACTATATACAGTAATACAGTCACCATAAATATTCACTATTAAGATTGGCATCTTTCAAATTGTACCCGCGCAACATGTCAACACTCGCGGTATTACAAGGTATAGCTCAAATATTCAGAAAAAATTAGATTTCTGAAAATATAAAAAGCTAGTCCTAACCTCCAGATATACTCGACCAGTGGGGGTTCAAATTTGGGCAACAGTAATGCTACAGCGACTTATGCTACCCAAAAGACTTATCGGAATGCTGCGTTATTCAGTTATCCCGTCGGGTCTAGGGCTTCTCATTGTCAACCAAAATATGGAGTCAAAACATGGAAAAAAAATATATGGACAAAAATATATGAACACATTTATTATATGGACAACCAAACTATGGGCACACACATATTTTTAAAAAGTCAAAATAATCAAAATGGTTTGAGTATGAAGACTTTTGTAGTAGTAAGTAAGCCACATCCAGTTACTTAAACTTGGTAATGAATGGGCTGAATAAATAGGAACCTGCTTTCACATATAGGATCCCTACACTATCTGAGTTATCAAATTAATAATTGTCATTAATAAAATTTCGCTACGAAAACTACAGACAATCCAATTCGACTATTCGAATTCGACAAATTACTCTATTACTGCGTTTGTCTTAGGCCATTGTCTATTATTGTCAATTTTGAAGTTGGAAGATACTGCATCAAGATAATATGACTTGGTTGACTGCTTAAATGAACTAATTATAAGTTATGATTTATTCATGATGTTGATACCCATAAGTTACGAATATATTCGTCATGGAAGAAATTGAAATACATACATTCAATCATTGATCCCCAACTAATTATATTATATATAAAATTAGCTGGGAAACTCCTAAGTTAAATTTTCAAAACAATCCGTGATTTTGGCAGAGGGACTTTTCACCATAGGAACTTATTTTACTGGATTTAAAGGCAGAGATGTAGGATTCAAAAGAAATTCAAATTTTATTGACAACAAACCTATCTGTAAGATTTTAAAATAGATGTTGTCATAATCATTGATATGATTTTGTTTTAGTATGTTAAATAAATAATGTTTTCTTTCCGATTTGTTAAAATAATATAATATATAATATTGAATAATTTATAAATGTGAAGTTTACTTTGCAAAGTGCTAGTTCTAGACTATTTGTAGTTTTGTTTTCTTTCATACAACGCGATTTCAGAATTCATCAAAAATCTCCAATTTGATACTGTTTGTCTTATAACTTGAATGAAAATTTAATTTTGGATTATTATAAGCACAGCACTCAGCACTGATATGTTTAGCAAGGTGTGAACTTCACAAATGGATTCACTAAATAATTTTTATTGTTCTATGTTTCTAGTCGGAAAAGTTGTTTATATAAGTAGTTTTGTTTGGTAGTACTTTTGTATCACCTTGTAGTTATTTCAATTTTTCCAACGAATCTAAACTATCAAAGACTAGGAACCACCATTGTTTAAAAATTCGGGATTTATTTAGGCATTTAAACAACTAAAAAATTAAAAAGACCCCAAAGCTCTATGTTCTCGCCTTAGGGTTTAAAATTTGTAGTTCTGCACCAAAAATGTGACTATTAAATACTCTGTTAATAAGCTTAGAACTTAAATTATGAGTTGGTTGAAGGTTATATTGTAAGGCCAATTTATATCACTAGAATTAGGACTTAGTTGAAATGTTTAGTTTGTCCATATTTTGATTGTCCGCGAGAAGACCGGCTCCCATTCCGTCGATAATTTTCGAAAATATTGACTTTTTGGCACGCAGTTTGCGGCTTGCGCAGATTCAGTATTTTTATACAACTTTTTTTCATTGAAATTCAGGGCGTGCAACAATTGTAAGAACTGAGCTTTTACGTAAACGCCGAATTCAAATTTTTTAATTTAAATGGACACGTTTTTTTATTAAGTATCGTTAGGTACTTTATGTGAACGGTTATAAAGGTTATACCTTTAATATAGGAACTTATGTAGATAATCTTAACATTATATAGGATATTTAATTATAAGATAAATTATCCAATTAATTAAGTTTAATCTGAAACTGGAAATACTCCCTACTCTTGTCAGTTCTCTTATCTACCTTAGCTATAGAAGGCAACCCACCTCTCAATGTTAATAACACTCTTAATCTTGCCTTGAGACTGGCAAGTTGTAGCATTTGTGACTTG
>JAQFYJ010000132.1:0-19616 GCA_034694685.1 Isotoma anglicana | reverse complement strand
TCAAAGATTGATTGAGACTTTCTTCAGTTTCACCTTGAAACCAAGTGCAACTCACATTTCCATTTTTGTGCAAATCAAATGCAAATTTTTTTATCAATTCCGTTTTTCCAATTCCACCTAGTCCACTTATCAGAGTTAACTTATCATCTGGGTTAACGTAACTCTCTTGAAGTTGATTTAACTCTCGTTCTCGACCCACAAAATGCTTGTTTAATTGTCCCACTTTGAACCACAGGGACCAGCGCTTGCTTTCCTTGGATGAAGTCGATGGACAAAACTCCATTTCCAGTGATTCTTTTAAACAATTAAGTAAAAATATGAACAAACTAAAAAGAGCTGAGAAAAAACAAATTCTATTAATTCCAAAATTCTATGAATTATATACGAAGTGTGACCTCTTTTGACCTTTGACCTAATGTTTTAACCTTTTAGACCCTGTTCGACAAAAACAGTTATCACAGTTGAATATTTTGTTTTGTAGATATAGAATCATATATCACATAAAATATGAAAATTTTGAAAAACTATTTCATCTAGCACATTTCATCGCATTTTGACGGGAATCTCACTTTTTTTCTTGAAGCAAGTTAGCCAAAGACTACATAAGTAAAGTATAGCGAAAGGGAAGGAAGAGAAAAGTAAGCGTGTATTACTCCATCCAATGCGCTTCGCTATTACTTTCTCCACATTCGTTTCTCTGTGAATTTCTCGTTTCACTCTTTTTAATTTTGCTGATTCTGTACGGTTTAAAAACCACACAGTTTTTCCAAACCGATTCCATATAGCCAAAAACCAGCAAAAATTGTAATGGTTCAAATTATCGAATGCAATTACAATCTGTTTAATGCAAAAATTATAGACCAATTTTTCTTCGAAATAATAACCGCTTAAAATTTAAAGTTTTTTATTACCCTTCACCCTCACTAAAAAAATGTTGTTGAAAATATTCTCTCTTCATTTAAAAAAAGTGAGAATGTTGTTTATACGCATTTCACCTTTCGATTCCCTCATCATGTTCAAAATCAGTCACATAAAATTATTTTACAAAAGAAAACTTCTTGGATGACCCATCGTAACCTCAAATAATTAACAAAATTGGTATCGATCGGGTAAAATTATGGAAAATAGTGAAGCGAAAAATTCGCAAGTGAAACCAATGCAATGTAGAGAAAGAAATAGCGAAGCGCATTGGAAGGAGTAATACACGCTTACTTTTCTCTCCCTTTCCTCTTGCTATACTCTACTTATGTAGCCAGTATAGCCTTCGCCTAACTTGCTGCACGAAATAAATTATTGAGGTTTCCGTCAAAAAGCGATGAAATGAGCTCGATGAAATAGTTTTTGAATTATTCCATTTTGATGCACAATTGAAATCATGTCGAGAAACACAACTTGTAATTTATTGACCTTGTACTACGAAATTGGTTATTAAAGTTACATTTCTGACGTTAAATGGATATAAAATCATGGTACTCATCAGCCCTTGTAATGATTTTTAGATGTTAAATCATGTATAACACGATTTTTTCAATTTTAAACGCTTTAGAACGTACACGGTAGTTCTGAATCGTGCGAAACGATATCAGTTTAATTTTTAGTGATTTGAGATTGTCAGAGATTTATAGATCGAGTTAAGAGTCAAAAAGATAATGCACACTTTATTAATCATTAGAGCATCAATTTAGAACAATTAAAGAATGCTGTTCTACTTACTATACATGCATAAGAAATTTAAGGACAACGGATATTATGTAATATTGTATCAAAGATTGTCAATGCATAACCTAAATACCAAACCAAGTTGATCATGCCCTAATAACTAACAGATAACTCATATTTCAATAGAGATTGAAAAACATGTTAACAAGACTGTTTCAATTTTGAGCGCTTTGAAGCGCATTAGATTTTCACATGGCTCGCTAGGTACGCGCGCAACTATTCCCGTTGAATTCCTAACAGTTAAAGGCTAAATTATCACATATCACATGACTTTCATGGATTTTTTCCATTTTAAGCGCTTTGAAGCCCGCACGGTTAAAAAACTATCAATTGTCTAAGTTGATTTTCTGACGTTTCGTAGATTTGAAATCATGTATTACATGATTTTTATTAATTTTGCACCTCATGGCGTACTTCAGCACAAGAAAGGCGCTTTGTCGTAGGGCGCTGCATTTCAATAAAAGATCCTTGTAAAAGACTAAATCTAATGCAAGAAACCAAATGTCAATACGTCATTTTGTTCTAGAGACAAATTAAAGACAGACAAAAGGATGGTTAGACCGACCTACCTAAACAGCCACACCATTCTGTCCATTTCCTCACTAAAACTGGGTTGTGAATTAGAACGCGTGCAATTTCACTACTGCTTTCTACATGGACACTCTTGCAGTTTCTATTCATTTTATTTTATGTCTATAAGAAATATAAACTAAGAAATGATCTCGTTAATTCATTATGTTACTTAATAAGAACTAGAGAATTTGTTTGCTTTAAATCCAAAGTCCCACTCAGCCACATTCGGTTTGATCACACCCAAGAACTAAGTACAAACTATGTCCATCCATGCACCACGGATACTTTTATTAGCAATTTTTTTTTTTTGATTAGCAAGGATTTGATTTTATTAGCAAGTTCACTGTTCGAGGTAGTTCGTTGTAGAAATCCAGTTGGGAAGGACCACTTCGTTTCCATATATTTTATATGGAGATTTAGCCGAAAGTCTAAATGAATGATTATTAGGTAAAGGCTTACATCATTTGCCAACTGGAGCTTTACTTCTGGAGAAGTTTAAACAAATAGTAATTCAATAGTACCTTAATGTTAAAATAGAAACCATGAGTTGTGCAGATTCGTGAGTGTATCATTATGTACTCATTTGACCGCTTGCTATGTTAAATGTTGATAAATGATTGAATATCATATTTGATTTATCATAAAAAGATAAGGCGATTATCTTCAACGAAATATCTAATTACGACTTACGAACATTTTAGGCATCCCTCAAGCAAATCACGTTTTGTGCTTTGCAGTGGTGCATACCATTTTAAATCTATATCAAATTCCCCAGACCTCGATATTGGTTCGATCATGTTAAATTCATTGTCATTCGGTGATAATATTTCAGAATTGCTATGGCCTAAGCGCATCAAGCATTTTATTATGCCTTTGACATTCTACCAAACAACTTGGTTGAAGTAAGTGAATGAAACCCGATAATGTTATAAAGAGTCACGAGGAATGGGATGCTAAAGCTTTTCAAAAATTGCAATGCTTGATGCAACAATAAATAATGGAATAAATATGACAACTCTGTAAATTTTATGATTATTTCGCTCACATAAACTCTTAACGTCTTTAAGTATACTAATTAATGCGGATTTTTAAGCGCCAACCAATCGTTAGTCATATCTTTTTCAGTTACAACGTGCATTTGTTCCCATTATAAATGACCTAGGTTGCCCATGCCAAAAAAACAACTAACTCTGAAGATTTTTCAAAAATCGAAAATGTCACGCTATTCATATAGTCGAGAATAGGAATTTCGGCGCCCGATGAATAAATCCCGGGAATGCCGAAAACGCCCAAAGTGCCCCATAAATGCCCTCCAAGTGCCAAATTGCCTATTAATTAATGTGCCCGTCATTTGGGATGCAAACGTCGGGCATTTTGGAAAATGCCCATGGAAGTCATCTTTTGTATGGGTTTTGGGGTATTTTTTAAGAGATTGGATATTGAATTTTTAGTTTCAATGCTTATTTGTCTTGCTGCGATAATTGTTTTAACTAGCAATTGCGAATTTGCTTAGTGAAATATTAGGAAAGAAATTTTAAAAATAAAACCACACACAAAATAAAATTTATCAAATATCTACAAAAATATTCGATTTTAAGCCAAAGCCAGGGCTTATCATGTCCGTGTGTCTGACTAACGATAACTCAAAAAGACCCCAACCGATTGATTTGAAATTTGGTCGAGGATGATTTTGATCGGATTATCAGGAAACCGGAAGGGTTCACCCCCACTGGTTTCTAATGGCATTTTTCAGTATCATCCAAATGTCTGTATTTTGACATTGAATATATTTAAGGCGTACTATGGATAAATTTTACACTTTTTGGAATTAATGAATACGTAAGAAGTAAGAACCCAGATGGTTTTATTAAAATCAACCGAGTTGGCTGATATTTGGCATGAAAGTAATTATAAGGTAATTATGGGAGAAGTCAATTTTAATTTGACATTTAAAAGAAATAATTAAGTACCCTGTAGGGTAGCCATTGCGGGTTTCATAAAATCATTTGATTTTGCTGTATTTTGGTATAGGACTAGAAATCCATATTTTCGAACTATTGGGTGATAAAACAATGCACAGTGATTTTAAAAAGTATACTATAATTTGCTGGACCTATGCGAAGCTGCACTGGAGGGGTTTGGATATCAGACGTAATTAATCTTTTAAGTAGGAATTATTTTTGTTCATTAACTATCAATGAATCAAGTTAAAAATCAATCAGGCGAACCCTTTGTGAATACATTTTCAAAACTTGGATTCATTGTTCAGACTACCTTCAATTTGGTCTTTCAGTATCGATCGAACTAAAATACAGATTATGGCTAAAAAAATTCAGTCTTAGGAAAATTAATAAATATTTGAATTATCATAGAAATCAGTTTGGAAAAAATGATTTTAAATGAATTATAAATTCAAGTTTTGAATGTTACTAAAAAGAAGTTTGATTTCATATCGTAAACTTTTCTTTTGTGTTCATAGATTTGTAAAACCTTGACACAATTGATCATAATCTTTCGTCTAACTGAAAATTAAATATTATAAATAAATTGGTTCTTAATTTACTTGAAGACAACGCAATGTATTTTTATGGTTTTCACCCTTTAGGATGTTATATTTGTAAATATAATGAACGAAAAGGCACAACTGTATGGATTTTGCCAAGTTATGCATTAAAGGACGTACATTTTGTCGAAAAATTAAAAATTTTGAAAGTGTCCAAAAGGCCCAAAATGTCCAAGTTTCAAATTCTCCGACGGTTAGGGTAAATCGGACATGCACAAAATGCATTTGTTCCAGGCGGGCGGGCAGGCGTTTCAAGTCCATACCATTTTTAATACTGAAAATAACTTAATATTTTTCCATAAATTCCCCATAATTACCCTCGTACCAAAAATCAGCGAATTCCCATGATTTAAATAAAACCCTTAGAGGGTGACCCAATATTTTAATAAATACCCGTATAAAAGAGTGGGGTCACTATAACTGGTCTTCTTATACTACGAGCATACTCATTTTGGAACTTGGTCTTCACATCAGGCTTGCTACTATGTGTACCGAATTTCAAGTCAATCGATTGCGATTTACTTGAGTTATCGTAACACAGACACATGGGTGGACACACGAACAAGATAAGATAATCTCATAAGCCCCTGGCTCGGGGTTAAAAGCCAAAGTGAGTAAAATTTATCAAATGACTGATTACAAGCTTACTTTACTTAAATTCCATTGCTTTACTTCAAATTTATTTTACACAATTTAGATAGAGTGTCCTCATTCCTTTGTTTATTCAGTCAAAAATGATTTTTTTATTCCGTTGTAAATCACAAGAAGCAATGCAAAAATAAAACGTAAAAAAATTAAAAGTCCTTACAAAGTATAAAAAACTAATTTTAAAAAATAAACAAGAAAAACAAAATGAAAATTGAAAATAAATAAACCATGAAAAATTGGAATACAAAATGTGAGGATTGTTACGTGAAGAAGTCGGGTGAGACGTCGAGGTCTTCCTCGACAATGATGGCATTGTTGGGGTGTGGGAAGATGTTGAATGTGGCAGTGAGCGAGAATTTGTAGTGCTGCGAGATCCGGGCGTTGGGCGTGTGCTGAATTCCACGGAGACCAAACAGTCGCTTCACCGCTATCGGATCTTCATAGTATACGTCTATAAACACCGTGACCATCAGAGGGTTCGACCCTTCCGCCGAAAATAGTGATCGTAGCATCCTTAACATACAAAAATAAGTCAAATAGGAAATTTTATATTGTTTTGTGGTGGATTCATTTTTCTTTTTGTAGGGCGATTCTTTAAAATAGTGGTATTTTCTATTATTTATTGGGAAAATACTGTCTTTCATGGCTTGGAAAGCGATAGCGGCATAATACATTGAACACACTTTTCAGGAATGGAGAATTTTCATATTTGTTTGTGGTGAATAAATTTTTTAATGGGACAATTATCAGAGTTTGATGGAAATGGAAAAGTTTCTTTTATTTGATGGGATGCTTCCTCATATTATTTCATATCGTTTTGTGGTGAACTCTTTTTTCTAGCATTAAGTGGGATATTTAGTTGGATTTTTATTTAAAATTAAAGGATTTTTTATTGTTTCAAGGGGAACTTTTTTAAACTTAATGGGGCAAACCTACCTGAAAAAATAGTGCGGTCGATTGCTGGCAATGACTGCAACTGGCACATCTAACGTGTTGTTCCCTAACAGCTGAAATACACATTATGCAACTAATATTTAAATTAAATATCCCGCATGGTTTTCAGTAGTGTAAACGGTCAAGTCAAAGATCAATGGGTACTTTAAGGGTTCTTACGGGCGAAGGGGGTCGCTTAAAAAATAGGGGTGAAATGTCTGTGCAGCTGCAGACGCTGCCGTATCCGAAGCGTGCCCAGCAGCCCACTAAGCGATACGGGATTGACTTCGATTAGGGTGGAAGTAGTGTAGTGTCTGAACACTACCAAGTTTATTTATTATCATAAATATCCAGATAGCTAGAATTCCTATTCTAATTGGTGTTCAGATAGTCAGGAGTCAAGCCCACGTGACAACCTTGACTCCAGTAACCTTGAACTAAATGTGTAATTCTTGGTTGCTTGACCTTCTCTCAAGCAGATTGATCCTCGACTGCTTTGCTAAAGCAGCTTCACTGCTACTCCCTGTAAATAAGTATTCATGCGTGTACTAAGAAATAAAGTTTAGTAATTGTGTTTTTATATAGAATTAATTGTGTCTCAAATTGCCTCCAATTATTTCCTATCATAAGTTCCAAACACAACAGATAATTTTATTGGAATTCGGTCAATTTCAATCGAAAATTTCATTAAAGGGATATTTCATTTATTTTTTATGGAAATTCATTATAAAATAACGGGAGAAAAATACATTTATAACCATTTAGCAGTCCACACAAAATTCTAGCTTTACGTGTCTTCTGAGACGGGTTTTTATTCTATCTATTTTATAAAGTTCATGCGTCCAGATAACTGTAACACAAACTTTAGCTCGTGCTTAAAAACCCAGTCCATCCTTCACGTGGACCACGTCATCCCTCCGAGGATCCTTTCAGTCCCAGAGAGGGCGATGGGGGCAGTCAGTCCGCCAGTGGCACGGGGGACAATCTTCCGTCTGAACTCGACGCCATTCCCTTCCTCCAGTCTGAGCATGGAAGAACGGCGTACGGCCTCATACTCTTAAATAGATCGCATTGTTTAACGGCCTACAGCCTCGTACTTTAAAATTGTCCGAAATTATGTAAGATACAGTTTTATAAATCTATGATTATCTTGACATGAGGCACAATAGATCAAGTAAAGTACATCGTAAAAGAGTTGTTAAGTCTGGTTGGGTTAGTTTACCCAATCCAGACCCTCCAGAACAGCGAATGTCATTTCCTGAGCTGTCACTCTACACAGTTTACGAGGTACTTACGCGTGTCGTGTGACTTGTGAGATATAAGTTTATTATGTTTATAATTTAGTTATAAGTTATATATATATGATTACATGATTATACATATGTATGTATGTGTTGTTGTTGTAAAAGACACCGAGACGCATGTATCGGTGGCTTCTACAAAACCAAGAGACGCACTCAGTTGAAGCGTCAATCTTTCCTGTACTCTCGTCCAAGTAGTAACTTAATAAAGTCCCCTTTTCTAAAATCAAAGTCCAGTTCATTCATTCACCTAGCCGCTCGAGTCGCAGTTACATTTGTTGGCAGCTTGAGATTTTTTTTGTGAACTCCTGCCTTCGAGAGGCAGCTTGAGATTTTTTGTGAAATCCTGCCTTCGACAAATCCACTTTTTGTCTCAACTGGACGCGAGAGAAAACAAAAAGAGAAGTTTTTTTCATAAACCTAATGAACTGCTTATACGTTACTTTTGTAACAATATAGTACTACGGTACTATTGCAATTTTACATTATTATTTTTTTATTTTAAAAAGCAAGTTTTAAACGCTTTATACTGGAGTTATTTAACTCTTAGCTAGTATATCACCCCTCACGGGACCAAAAACTATAACACTTACGTGTTTATAAAAAGACATATTACCCGTCTTGTCCCTTTAAGATGGGTTTACTGTCAATCAAAGAAAAAAGGCAGATTATTATCATAGGGTTTTCTAGTATTTCCTTATTATTTAAACAGTAGTAGAAATTGAAGATTTTGTCGCGAGAATTTACGACTTCACTATTTCTATAAAATAAATTTGTCCATCAGTACAGAGTCAGGAAGATTGAACCATAATCACGTTTGATTATGCCCTAGGTTTCTATTTATTTATTTTAAAACAACAGTCGACTTATCTACAACAATACTAGAAAAATGAAAATTTTGAATAATTGTCAGAAGCGGAGCAAAGTATATCAATAACAAAAAAGTAAAATAGGGTTAAGAATTCAATGAAGAATAAATATAAATTTTTTTTGAATATGAACATGTAAATCCGGGATAGTAATTATCGTATGTATTAGTATCTATTCAGCCTGGCCAGGTATCCTCTCCCTAGAGGGAATTGAGGAATCCTCTTCCCAATGAAGGAATAGAGAGAATTATTTAAAAAGAATCCTCTTCCTGTGGTGTGAAAGGAATAGAGAAAATTATTTAATAGGAATCCTCTTCCCAATGCAAGGAATAGAGAGAATTATTTAAAAAGAATCCTCTTCCTGTGGTGTGAAAGGAATAGAGAAAATTATTTAAAAAGAATCCTCTTCCTAATGAAAGGAATAGATAGAATTATTTAGAAAGAATTGTCTTCCTAGTGGTGTGAAAGGAATTGAAAGAATTATCTTCCTAGTGGAGTGAAAGGAATTGAGAAAATTATTTTAAAGCAGTTAATCCAAAGGGATAAATTATATTATTCTGCAGACCGATCGAAAAAGCTTATTAAAAAAATTTTTTTGTGATAATAATAAATTATTTGGCCATTCTCAACAGTCAGTTTGAGATAAATAAAATCCTTGCAAGGTCTACAACTTTAAATAATTGAGATGTGATAAAAGAAGAATATAGGAAATAATGATAACAATGTTATAATATTAAATGAATAAATTTTAAATTTTAAGAAAGACAGGTTACTAGATTAAGTTAAATATAAATATATAAATTATAAACTATTAGGGTTGAATTAAATATTACACAACTATCCTCCTGACCTCCTGAAGTTCGAAATTCAGAAGATTAAGAAGGTTAAACAGAAGTCTGCAGAGTTCTAGAACCAAGGTAGGACCATCTCTCGAATAGGAAGAAACAGCAGCTCCGTATACTGGTCCATTTCGCTTTCAAAATTAACTTTTTATATTATTTGCCATAATAAAACACTCTTAATCCCTGAGAAATTTAGTTTATCTCGCATTTTATAAAAACATATAAAGATGGCAGAATATCAATCATCCGATTTAACTACGTGTTTCACTGTGTCAGTACAAGTACAGTCTAAATCCGAACAAAATACTTCTTCCCCAATCGGCTGTAGTTTGTAAATTTTTCGAAAAATTATTTGGATGTTGGGCAGCGTAACTCACGATAAGCCGATAGCATTTTGAGAGAAGAGTCTCTTTAACAGGAGCCATGATCTGTGAAAAAATTATTGGTATAACTAATCAGTTGAAAATAACGAAAATGTTTAAATCAAATGTGTTTAAAAATTGAATTTAAAAATTATTTTCATTACATTCAATTATTTCATAAGTATTATTGAGAAATTTGAATTATAAGTAAATAGAAAAAGAAATTAACTAAAGGTATAAGAAATAATATTTTTAAACAGTTTGCTTTTATCATTTTGTGTGTTCAAGTTCGAAAAAGCGTTTGGTTTTTTATTCGATCTATTATGATTTAGGCTAAAATCAGAATTTTTTGAAAAATTTGAAAGAAAGAAGAAGAAAATCAAAAAGAAGATTTGAAAAAGAATAGATTTAACTTTTAACATCATTTGCCGATGATAAATTCAGACATCGGATCGTGTAAGTTTAAATGAAGGATAGATTGGAAAGTTATATTTTAAATAGCTATTGATTATTTTAATATTGAGTTAATTATTTATTATTTATGATTACCTAAAGGGAATATTTATATATTAATTTTGACATTTCTTTGGTCTACTTAATGAAATCAAATGTCTGATTTACTGAGGAATTACTAGATTAGTGAATAAGGAATTTGTTTTCTATTTTATGGGCCATTCGGATAGGAAATTATACAGAGAATGAAATTCAAGGGAATTTGTTTTTAATTTACCTTCGATTCGTTTCGAAATTTTCTAAAATTTAGGACATCTGAATTAGGGCAAATGCCAAAATTAATTTTACAGTATTTAACTTTTTAATTTAACTTGTTTTAAGTAACAAATACGACGGAGATGCAACATTTAATGAAAGAAACGATTTCACATTTTTTCATACAACTCTTTAATTAAAGGACTAACTAACCAGAGCAAATAATGCATAGTCATTTTTTAAATCTAAGTAACAAACTATGGAATAACTTCAGTCAATTTATTTTCGGGGTTGCATTTGAAAGTAATCCGGTTTTAGTTCAGTTTTTAAATCGTTTTGTTCTTACATATCGGCTTGACGACGGCTTAATCGGCTTGACGACTGGATAGTAGCTTTTGTATTTCAGCTGGTGCTGGTATTACTTCATAGTATGAAAATAGCGTTTGACATGAAATAACATTACAGGTTTCGAAAGAGAATTGACAGATTTACTTATAGCGGGTATACAAAAGATCCTTCTTTGGAACCCCTGGACATTTAGTTGTGATTGTCATCACAATACACTTACTGCAAAATGCAAAGAAGGATGTATGATTTTTTGTGTTGTAATTCTATCCTGGGCTTTAGTTTATAACGTAAACAACCTGAATAAAATCTTTCCAGCTAATTGTGATTTAAAAGTTATATATGTTCATGTTCAGTCAAGAAATAACCCTCTAATTTATTGTGTAAACGGTTTATAATCTTCTATAGCAGATCTTTAAGACATAATAATCATCTAAAACCTCCACAGTGTCCCATTTCTGACAGGAATAAGACAGGCTACCACAATTCATCTAAAATCAACTGGGGAAATGATATATGACAAAACCTCATGATATGACTCATGTGATGTCATGTATTGTTTCATGTCCTATTTTATTTTACACTAACCGAACCGAAGTTTCTTCATGAAAAAAAGTCAACTGTCTTGAATCATGTTGTTTTACTTTTTGTTTCTCTGGACAAATCCACATAGTTTTTGCAACCTTTGCCATGCCACTATTACACTAAGGACAGCTAGTGCTCGTTCATCTAGATTCTAGATAGAGTTTAGATACGTGGAATGTATTGCATAAGTCTTTTATCCCACCTCTATTTCATTTCATAATAAAATGGTTTTTGGACTAGTTAGAGTAGCAGTTTGTGAGTGAAAAAAATCATAAGACTTATTTCGGCTGGGACACTCACAAGTTATATTATCCAGTGGTAGTGTAGTGGGTACTGAAGAAAAACAACACGAATTACTTTATTTTATCACTATCTCTTTCTCTGAAGAAGAATTCTTGCCTAGCTGATTTGATTGTAAAAAGAAAACTAAGAAGGAATTACGCAGCAAATCTACTTTCCCCTATTTCCTTTCCTTACCAAGTTATCAACGTGAATAGTTCAAATAATAGTATAGAAATTTTTGAGCAGATTTACTTTCTTTAGCATCAAAAATATTTATCATCGTCATCATTATCACTCGTCTCACTTTAGTGATATGACATCTTTTTAAACGAAAAGTAAAACATAATTTATTTTCTTATATAGATACATAATAAATTGTTCACTATTTTAAGGTGATTTGAAAGATTTCAAATATTGTTTATATGGATTTGAAAAAATTAAGTTCTAAATAAACATTTCATTGTAAACTGTAGTTTTTTTATATTCAGCAATAAGTCATAGCACTTTAGCAATTCGACTCAACTAGTCTTCGGAATTTAAAAATTAGGTACATAATTTAAAGTTAAAGCAACGAAATCTGCTTTCCCCCATAGGGAACTACATACACTTTTATGGTATTTTGTAGAACATTTGCTCAGCAATATCAAGTCGGTCGGTTCCATATAGTTAAGTAAACGGACCTTAAAATTGTTTTAAACATTCATAGATATTTTGTATAGTATTGATTTTTTACTCAATCTATTAACTACTAGTTTTTACCCAACGTATTTAAGGAAATTTAACTGAGAGGTTATACCTTCTTAAACGACGTTTTTAACGTTATTTTTTAAGCCAAGCAAATGACAAAAGTCTGTACTATTAATTTATATTTCGTGCCAATGTTACTTATACCAAATTACTATACTCGTGACTAGTACAGATAATAATGACAAATTATAATATTCCTTTCTTAATTCAAGGCAAATTATGATACATTTAAATCTCACCTTGCTTTTAGAAGGAGCAAATGTCTCAGTAGAAAAGTTCCAATTCTTCTATTACTTTCTATTACTACATGAAGACAAATCAAAGAGGTTTAACGATGATGAAACGATTATATTGGAGGAGTTAGAATTAGTTAAATATTTTAATTATGGAATTAATTACAAGTGTTTTTTCCGAGCAGAGAAATTAGCCTTAGCCAAACTAACTAATAATTATAAACTGATTAAATGATGAATCTTCAATTCAAATTATGATGATGAGATGATGAAAAGATGGCAGGGCTAGTTGATGTGCTAGTAAACTCAGTAGTAATTCTCTAGGAACTGTGGCTTTCATCCCTATATTATTATGCAGTTGTAGTTGTCCTGTTGTAGTGGACTGCCACTTGTTGTTGCTCCCAATGTTCCTTTCCTCGAGAAGGTTATGCCGTTTGTTATGATGGCGTTAACTCGAATTGTTATGGACTACTGCCGTCTACCTCGCAGCAAGATGTAACCGCCCTCTCAGAACCTACCACAAGGGAAAAGCCGGTGTCCTACGCGACTGTAAGTTGTCTATCTCACCTGATGTTAAACTACGGTGTACCCCTTCCCCAACTAGGCCCGCATTGGCCCGTTCTCAGCGTGTGGGTAGGAACTCGAAAAAACGAGCGAGTAATCAGACTCCGGTGAAGGAGGTGAAGAAGATGCGGCCCGTTCGGAACGATATGGACCGATTCGTTGGTGGTGGCACCCCAGAGACCAAAAGAGTCGAGGGTCCTCCGGAAGGATTTACCTTCCTCCCGAACGGAGTTTTATATGTATCGATTGTGGTATGAGTTGTTTACTTCTTCAATCTAATTAATCTTTTTTTTAATACTCGGATCCTCTAACTCTAGGCGTGGTGTTTTTTTTAGATCGTACATATGATACTAAATCGGGTTCGTTATACGAACACCGATTACGGCATAAGTATCCGAGTGCCCAGCGAGCAGAGTGCCCTGGCAGCGGTTGCCGGAAATTGTATGTAGACCCGAAGTCTTTTGACAATCACATCCGGAAATACCATCGAAATCAATTTACCGGGAAACCTTTCCCGACCTTCCTGGATTGTCTCCCTGTGGGTTCCGGTTTGGTACACCGGTATGCCAAGTTGTCTGAAACAGACAAGAAACGGAAACGGGAAGTTTCTAGTTCCAGTGGGGATGAAAGGGAGGGAGATGAGACGGGTAGCGCCGAGGAAGTGCCAGGAGACCTGGTTAATACTTCATAAGCAAGGTGTTTGATTTGATTTTATTTTAAATGATTTTTTTTACTACGGAAGCTACTCCGCTATTATAATTATCTCACCCTACCCAATATGTTGGTATTAATTATGTAAATGTACTGTGACTTTTAAACCCTCTTGTACTTTCTGTACCCTTAAATTGAAGCTTATTCGGGAATAAAGACTTTATTATGACATATTACTGTCCTTTTTATGCCATTCGTTCAGAATTCTACTTAGGTAATTTATCCTTCGTGTTCTCAATTATCAAAACAGGTCAACTTTAAGCTCATTCAGCATTTTTTTTGTCAAGTCAGTTCAAAAGTTTTTAAAACTTGTCAAGTCCAAGAATACCTTACACGGTAATTATTGAAGTAGATGAAGCCCTGAAGTTATTGCTATACTCGTAAAGAAGAACGCATAAAATATATATAATGATTGTGATTTGTTCGATGAAGTTTTAGTTGTATGTATGACTGAACGTAAATAAAACCAAATTGCACATTTTCTAGGCGGCTTGGGGTTGGTAGTAGGTGGGGCATTTGTGGGGCTGTGGGCGTGGAGAACAACCCACCCCTTTAACAGGACCTTGGGGACGATGTTTCCGTCGTCTGCAAATTCGACGAGTCGCTTGGGTTATACCTCGTCAACGAGGACCACTCCCCTCTGCTCCATCCCTTGAGATGATGGAAAGACCCCCCAACGCCTCGGAGGAGCAGCAGAGGGAGGTTGATGATCTCGCCTGGAGGATCAGCGTCCTTTCTTTGGTGGACGATGAACCCTACGATGGTGACGAAGAGCCATTGGTCTAGGAGCAATGGCTAGGACCAATGACCAAATCTTTTTATTTTACCTTTTGGTTTTTTTACCCTTTGATAAAATAAAATACTGCTTGAGGCTGAGGCTTTTAATTACAAATGAATTAAAAGATTTTGAAGAAGCATTGAGTTGTAAATTAAAATAAATTAGATTCATTAAATAGGGTACAAAATATGAACTTATTTAAAAAGATTTCTCAAAAGATTTGTGTAACAGTACAAATTTAATAGCCAAAATAGCCGGTTCAGCTTTCGGCTGCTGCCAATAAGGCTATCGGCTACCGGCTAAAAATCGTTTGGATATTTAGATATTTTGGTGAGATGGATGACTAATTAAGATTTTAAGAAGTTGTGAAAATGGTTGATTGGG
Organism: Isotoma anglicana; assembly: GCA_034694685.1. Classification (NCBI taxonomy): domain Eukaryota; kingdom Metazoa; phylum Arthropoda; class Collembola; order Entomobryomorpha; family Isotomidae; genus Isotoma; species Isotoma anglicana. The sequence continues at coordinate 4,469 of JAQFYJ010000132.1, read as the reverse complement.
ATGGTCCAAAAGTCAGAAGATGAAAATGCAAAAGTTTGGTAAGTTTGAATTTAAGAACAACAACATATTGTATCTTGTGCCTCAATTCTAGATAATCAGCCTGCTGTATAGTTACCTATAATTTCAATAATATGTAGTCGATGACCACGGTCCCCATTTAATCAATCAGATAATCTGTCTTTGTATAGTACAGTAATGTCATTATGTGTATGCTATCGAGTTCAGCTATTTATTCAACTATCGTATTCAGCATTTATGATCGACCTGCTTATCAGAATAAAACGTCCAAGTTTTACGTACGTTTCTCAGGTCTTTCCTGGATTTAATCTGTATATCTGTTGATTGAATAAAATATAAGAAAGCAGAAGAGATACTATCTTTACTTCCTAGTATTTTAACCAAAAAGAAAGCCAAGGTGTCAGCACCCTGAGTATTCTACTCTTCGTGACATTTAGGCTTATCTATTGTATAGATTTTGTAAAACGTTAAATCATTATCTATCATGTCTTAAGTGTGTTTTCAATTTGTAGCAAAAGAATGAAAAGAGTTTTAACTGTTTAATTAATTTCACAAGAATTTAATTGAAATGCCTCTATCATAAGCTAAGTCATCTGTTAAAACAAAGTTTTTGAATAATTAATTATATTAGATAATAAATTATATCTATTTTTCATTATTGCTGTGCAGTAGTTTGCTTAAGGAAAAACTTCCTAATGTTTGTTAAGTAAATTTAAATATTATTAGTTTAATTGTAATTTGAATTATTGTTAGCTTCTGGCATTATTTTAACAATTAAAATAAGAAACAATGATTTAGATTTGTCATGTTTAGTGATATACCAAACGTCATGAAACTCGGAGAACAAAGAAATACGCCTTTTAGAATTTCGCCAAATGTTTGCAAAACGTAATTCAAAGAATTTTGCAAATTCTCATTGTATGAGTGAACTCAACCGAGTTTTTGTTAATTAGAACTTTTGTTCATTTATTTCTCTATATGATAGATTTCGCATTAAGAAAGTCTTGTAAAAATGCCACATGTTTATTTTGAAATGTAAAATGACTTTGCGAATTTTATTTACGAATTCTTTTTAAATCTGTCTTTTGTGTAAAATAGAAATGCTTTAACATATTTACTTAAAGTAAAAGATTTACTTTAGTAAAAAGAGAATAATTGAAAATGCAAAACACAAAAAGGGACTAGATTTTATAAAGATAGATTCGTTTTTTTGTTTGTTTCTCTAAGAAAAAAGTTTTCTTTAGGGAAGGATAGAAAAGGATTTATGGCGTCTCACGTAACGATGCCTTTTTTATATTCTAATACAACTGTTGTACTAGTTAAATTCCTTCTAACTTACATTGAGTTTCTAAGGGTTGTCCATAACTTAGAATAGAGTTTTTCTAAAGTTTTTCGTAAGGAAATGTCTCAGTTTCCTAAAGTTCATCATGTTCTCCTAATATAATATCTAGCCGATACTTTATGCATAGTGGAGAATTATATGGAGGAATAATAGCAGAAAATACCTATGTCAAATATATGACGACAAAAGCAACTTATGGTGCAATTTTTATATTGGTAAATCCTTGGTAGGGCTAAATGTTTCCAAAAAATGCCAAATGGAAACTTTTAAAGTTATATGCATTTATATTTGATGCAATTTTTGCAATATTCACTAAGTAGAATTTTTTTTCTCTATTTGTCAACAAACCTCAAATTTTAATTTTATACAGAATTATATATTTATATTTATATTGACCTGAGAATTCTCCTGAATTCTAAGGTCAACCTGGTCAAATGGAAGTTCCGGATATGGCTGGATCGGACCCATTACTGTGTTGAAGTCCGTAGTAGCAATCAGAGTCACCAGTGTCTCCAAGTGGTATAGGCCCTTCAGGTCCTATTCCCTTATGGTTTTTATGTGAATGCCAATAATTATATTATACAATTATTAAGTTAGACAAGAAATAGATTTATTTAGAACCAAAAGAGTGCTACAGGTGAAGGAAGGCAGGAGCGTTCCTTCGAGATGAGAAGCATGGAGTCCAAGTCTCGACTGACTCTATTACATCAAGAATTAGTTTTTATAACTTAATTCTATTATTTAGGTAGATATGTTTAACAATACAAACTCTCATGTCAACTCGAATGTATTGAGTTGAGATGCCATAAGGTGAGTTTCACCTGTTACAATATGTAAGGAAACAAAGGAGAAACACAATAGATTATTACAATAGTTAAAGTATAATAGAGTTTTGTATTTCATTAAACAATAAACTTTAGCAGATTGCAAATCTGCCTATATAAAATCTGTCGATACTTGTTACATTTATTATATAGGGGGGTTACCATCTATTTTTTGTAGATTGGATTAGGATTTACAGATATTGTAATGAATCAACCTGTGGTCATTGTTGATGAGATTATGACCCCCATAAATGTGTTGAGTAAAGACTAATAAAAAAGCTCTCTTAAGTATGAACTCTGTCAAATCGCAACTGTGCACAGTTACTTTGCATAGCGAATGAGCACTCCAAAATTTTTGGATTGCTATTAAGTTTCTATATAAGTAAGCTATTAAGTGCATTGTCTGATTGTGGTGTTACCAGATTTGTTACTTTGTTAAAGATAATGGCAGTGGTTCGAGTTTCAGCTAGTATTTTTGTAGAGAAAGAATGGTTTAAAATTCAAGAAGCATTCCTTTCCCTCTTGTTGCAGGTGATGGTACTCGAGGACAAATCAATGACTGATAATTAATAGGACTCCTTCTATTCCTTCTATGTTCATTAATAGGAACTTCTAAACCATCAAATTCAATAGCTACTATCGTATTTTCATCAAAATCAGAAGATTCTGATGACAGTGTGCTACTATCCCAATATCGACTGGCTTCAGAAAAATGAGTTAGATCACCTGTTTCAAGAGTAGTTTGATGAGTCGTTTGCAATTCTGAGATTCCTTGAGATCCCGACGCTGAATTTGTTGCTTGAACTGAGGTATTTGCTGTCGACAATAAGTCTTGGTATTCTCGAGTATTACTTCTGTTACTTCTATTTCTCTTTTCTCTTCCAAACCCGAAGAAATTTGCTAGAAATCCCTCAGCGCTGTGGAATTGTGCCTTGTTGAAAAATAATTATTTCTGTCCGACATGGTGACGATGTGTAATAATATTGAATAACATGAGAATTGCTCAATTGGTGGGGCCAAATAAGAATTTTGAAAATTTTTTTGAAAGAAGAAATTCTGAATTGGTATTTAAATTGTAATTTAAATATTATATTACAATAAGGAGGAAAGAGTATACAAAATAAAAGGACACTTTTAAAAAAACTTAATAAACTTCAATGAAAGTGACTAAACAGAGACTCTTCTTTTATGTGAAAGTTTGAGGCAAGTTGAAACAAAAGCTGAGAAAAGTGGAGGATGAAGGCAAACTTGCTGTGTTTAGTAGTGTGAGGTCCGGAAAAATTACCCCGTATCTCCACCATGTGATGATTGTGTTGTATCTATCTAATGGTTGAGTATGAATAACACGATTGAATGTGGCATATGAGTCGAATAAGAGTTGTTGCAGGTTTGAGATACAGACACACAATGATACTTTATTCACATGGCATTATGGTTTATATAATATACATCGATTGTAGCATAGCATACCATCACAGTACACTATAAGGTTCCTGTCCCATTTCGACAAACTCGTTAAAAAATATCGAAACATAAAATTTCAAATTTGACATTTTTTGACGTTTTGTGACCTTAGGGGTCAATATACAACATAAGTGTCCCATCTCATTTAAATCTCTTTAAAAGCCATCGATACATATACAACTTGAAATTGGACCTTTATTACCTCATTTTCTGACTTTCTTAACCTTGTGACACAAAAACGGTCCTCACCTTTGAATTTCTGACAAAATTTAGATACAAAATCATGTATCACGTGATTTTTATGAATGCTGCGCCACGGGGCGCACATAAGCGCGGCCGGGGTTCTTTGTCGTAGGGCGCTGTATTTCAATCCCCCTGATTCTTGAAAAAAACTGATAGGTCTATAAAAAAACTTGGTATACATGGCCTATGTAAAACACAAAAACAATTACAATTTAAAAAATTAAAATTTTGGCGCAAAAATTCAATTTTTTTATTTGTATCCGCTCCTTTTTTACACTACTGTTTACAACGGTTTATTTTTCCTTTGCTATCATTTAATTAACATTTTTTAAATCGCCCCTTGTAGATTTCAAATCAACAAAAATTAAAAAACTTAAAATTTTATTGGACTTATATTATATTTATTTAAGTCATTTTTATATATATATATACCATATATTTTATTTTTATATATACTATAGATGATTTTGGAGAAAGTGTATTTTAATATTTTAAAAAACAATCAGAAATATTTTAAACAATCCAAAGCTTACTTCATGTATGCATGTGCTCGGCGTCATTCCTTCTTGCATTAGTTG
>JAQFYJ010000131.1:0-19625 GCA_034694685.1 Isotoma anglicana | reverse complement strand
ACAGGGTAACAATACAGCATAAGATTTCAAATTCATTTCCCGATTGTTGCAAGATTTGTACGCTGTCACGTTCCAGGCTCGAGAGTCGAGACAGTTTGACGCGTTGTGGATGTGGTCGAAGATGCAGGGTGATGGCACCAGGAGTGCGTCCGATTGGAATGGGGATTCTAATAATTATACTTTTTTTTAGCTTTCGCACGGGGAATTTTTCGGGGGGGAGCTTTTTTATTATAGCTTCATTGCGGGGGAATTGCTGACTTAAAAGTCGCATAATTGCGGGGTTTTTGCCGCGATGAAGCCTTATAACAGTTTTTTTGGCTTTTGCACAGCATTATGAATTTTTTTTTAATTCCAGCTTCATCACGGGAAAAACGCCGCTAGCTTGCGTAAAAAATTTTAAAGTCACCCGATAGCGGCATTTTCCCCGCATTGGAGCTATGACATTGTTCCAGTTTAAAACCCCGTATTAAAAAACTCACCCAAGCACCGATAAAAAACGGTGTTATTTTCCTCATTGGCATTTCGATAGCACTTAATTTTCTGTTTCCCGGAAACCCTGCAAACATTTCCGAGCCTAAGATTTTTGGTGCTCTCGACGATATTGGTAACATCTTTATCGGGATACAACCGCTGGCAAATCTTCAAGACTTCAAGTTTATCCTGAGTACAAGTCGATTTCTGCGTGTCCGGGGCCCATTTTAACTGGTCGCTGCTTGACTCTTTCAAGTTTAACCATTGCGTTATGTACGTCTTTTCTGATTTACTGCATGTTATCGCGACCTATTAAAAACATTTTTTTAAATTACGTTGTCATGGTTATTTTATATGACTCATACTTATATATATATAATATATTTTAAAAAAAACTGTTTGGTTACCATGGGCTCCACATGTTTGTTATTCTCGCTAAGCAGTTTGCTGTTATCTCCCTTGGCAACTAAAACTAAACTAATTAGGAGTATCGCGTTTTTTAACATTTTTAGTGCATTCAAAACTGCGGAGAAATTATTTTTTAGGTTTTTTTAGATGTTTTAGTCAGAGAGAGAAAGGGGTGTATAGATCGATGTATTTTATATATATATTTTAGCCCGAGGGTATTACATCTTTCTAGAAAGACTGTAAAGATCTATACATGAAATACATTTCTTCTGTGAGAGCTCAGACACAGTGTGAGGCTAATATATATATTTTTTATTGATTATTTCTATACACTTTATTGTGTGACTTTTTCATGGAAATTGGGTATAAAAAAGCATTATCTACAGTTTTTAACTGCTTTAAAAAATTACCAATTGTGGATTAATATCAAAACACACATGTCATTTAAACATATAAACATGTTTATAACATAATGATAACATAGTTTTTATTCAAACACTCCAGCTTCTGATTATTTTAGCTATAATATGTTGAAATGTGCAAATTGTTTAAGGGTAATTGGTCAAAGATACTGTTTAAATTTCAATACTTAAATGCGGGAAATCAAATGGATCTTTTATTGTTTGTCTGAAAAAATATAGTAACTATAATTTTTGAATCGAACGTACTTTAATGGCATATCCGAGTGTATTCATAGCTTTTTTTATACCTTTTTTCTGTAATTTTTCATGGAAATCGGGACGTTTTGTAAATGTTAGAGTTATCAACAATTGTTAAATTAACTGCTTACAAAAATACCAATAAATGGTCATGTTCAAACATGTGATTTTTTTGGAATAAAAATTTTCAAAAATTTTAAATTAAACCTACACAATAAAAGCCACTTTAAACCATTTTCATTTGTTCAACTTTTTCTTAAGCTTTCTCCAAATCTATTATGTACTTTAATCTACAAACCTATCAACATAAAATTTTTAAACATTTTGTATTTTTAAAATTTGGAATAGGAAATCTATTTAGTCAAGAAATGTAGAGAACTAAATAAATAACTATAGATAAATAGCATAACTAATGTAACTTCTACACATTTATAGATTATTGTGTAATCTTTATTAAAGATTTGTTTGTTACTATGTTAATTTCAATATGTTACTGGAAACTGGATAAAATGTATATGTTCACAATATCACAACTGGTTTAGGTCATGTTTAATATTCTCTAACTAGTCCGATGCAAACACGGCGTACATAGTCTTGCAGCTTTTTTATTTAATGAAGTATATAAATACAATACAACAAATCAGATCATGTAAGACAGCTGCCATTTTGATTAAATTTCAATCGTATATGACGTTTCCTAAATTCTCATTTTAAAACTGTCAAAGCTCAGCAAATAACAGCAGCCATTTTTGTTTAATTTCAATTGTATTTCCATTGCAGATTTCCATTCCAAAACTTTAAAAATATGTCTAAAATACCGGACATTGTTAAAATGTTGATAAGCGATAGACCATTTTTGGATAAGTGGTTACAATTTAGTAACGAGTTGGAGTGTCCTGTGGATAAGATACAACAGTGGGATATTGGAGTAAAAAACACAACTTTAGAATACTATAATCTTTTCTCGGAGATTATTAATAATTGGACATCTAGAAATGGGCAGAAAAGTGTTCGCGATTTGTGTGACGTTTTGCGTAATATGGATTGTAACAATCTTGCGGGTATAATTTTTATAAAGCAATTTTTGTCCAATGCTTAATTTGCTCTGTAATTCTTTTCTAAAATTTTGGATTTTTCGTTTGATTCGCTTTTGAGCTGATTTGTACTCCCTTCTATATTTTTATTGCTTAAATAGCAAACAAAGCATTTCCAGCAAACAGCACAAATTATATGCTTTTGCTGTTTTGTCACAAAATTGCACTGTGTATTCACGTTATTATTTTTAGCTACTATATTTGATTTAGAAAAACTGGAAAAGGACGTTGGCGAGGATTGTATATTAGAGAATTGTTTAAATGATGGACGACAAACTGAAATGAACAAACTTACTCAAGACATTAGGAAGAAGATAAATTATCCAATAACTCATGGACTTTTAATCAACGCATCAAACTTCAGCGGAAGGGAAGAAGAACTGAATGAAATCAACGAACATTTTAAATCTTTTAAAAAGTTAATATTAGTTTGTGGGTTGGGTGGGATAGGAAAAACAGAGTTATGCAAAAAGTTTGCCAATGACATTTGTTTAGTTGATAAAAAAATTAGTCGCATTTGGTTACACGGTGAAACATCAGAAACACTGCATGACTCTGTTAAGAAACTAGCAGAAGAATTAGGTGTTAAGGGAAACGCAAGTACTTTAGAGTACTTTACATATTTAACACAAATGATATTGGAAAACAGTGATAGGTTATTAGTACTAATTGACAACATTGATGTCGCATATGAAGAAGTAACTAACGTCATAAAAACCATTCAAAATACGAAAAATAAAAATATGTGCATAATTGTTACGAGTAGGGATCGTTGGGTTTTTGGTTTTGGAAGGTTAACAGTTTTGGTTAATGTGCTTTCAAAACAAGATGTTAGAACCATGTTACAAAAGTCTTTGTCAAATTTAAGCGATTCGGATGCAGATGAGTTGGGTGAATTAGTTCAAAATTTCCCGCTGGCTTTGCAGCAAGCTGTGGCTTTTATAATACAGCAACGAGCTCATTTTAGAACACCAAATTACTCTGTTTCTAATTATGTTAAGGAGTTTGAACAGAAAAAGGAGTTAATGCTTGGACAAGAACTAGACGAATATGAGCATGAATATAAAAAAACGACTTCAATAGTTTGGAACATGACTTTGGGCAAAATTAAATTAGAATGTGAAGATGCAGAGGGGATTTTAGAAATTGTTGCTCATTTGAACCCTGAAAATATCGAGTTAGATTTTTTGGAAGAGATTTGTAGGCGTAGAAAATTAGATTTTGACAGGGGTTTTAACATTATTAATAAATATTGTATTGTTAAATTGGATGGTAATGTGAGAAGGAAAATGTGCAGTATACACCGACTGCTTCAGGATGTTTTAAGAGGGGAGAATAACAATTTCGAATATGCTAGGGCACTTTTTGATGAGGTTTTTTTTGTAAGTGTGGCACGCAAAGCGTATGTAAGATATGGAAGAATTATTGATAGTTTAGAATCACTCCATTTGCAAAGTGTGTGCAAGTATTTAAATTTGAAATGGGTTAGTGACTGTTACATGGATTTTGAGGAAGCTTTATTAATTGCTGTAGAACTGAATAGACTCGACTGCGCTTTAGAATGCATTAAATTAGTGTATCCACAGTTAATGGAGTCAAATTCTACAGAATTAAGTGAAAAAAAGGTGGAATTTGTTGAAAAGTTTGTTTTGTGGTATGTTATAAATGGTCAGGATGATAAAGTGACCAAAGAAATTGTTATGAATGGAGAGTACGATGCAGACTGGGATGGTTACGCTTTAAGCGTTAACTCGATAGAACAAGCTTTAAAAATAAGTATAAAATATTTCGGTGAAAATAGCACACCGCATTTTTTAGCTAAAAATAAACTTGTACGAAGAGTTCGTATTGAAAATATTGAAAACGCAATGAAATTATGTGAGGAATTTGGTAATTTTCAATTTGATAGAGAAAAAACATTAATTTATTTCGATACAATTTCTACCATACTTATAGAATTAGACGAGAAAAGAACAATAGAAATTCCGCAAGTTGAGAGAGTCGAGAAAATAGTTGGTCATTTCTCTGAAATTCATCCTGAATCTGTCGAGTTGTTTGGATTGTTAGAGGCAATTATTTTTGATTTCAAAGACGATTATGTCAAGGCACTCGATTTGATTAACCAGTTTCTTCCTCAATTGGAGGGAAATCATAGAGAAGTAAAATGGTGGTACGAGAAAAAAGAACTTGAGCTTAAAATTAAAACGATGGAGTTTGATGTGTTAACGAGAGAGGAAATTGAGAGGGAATTTGGAAAAGTGGACTACGATGGTTTCTCATTGCGAGGTTTAGGAAAGATTGAAAAACTTTTTGAGGAGAAATTGGGGGGGATTGATCCACTCACAATTAAAGTCAAAGTTTCAGTAGCAGATAAATTATGGAATGTTTTTAAACAAATTGACAAAGAAAGATGCATAAAACTTTGTCAATTTGTTCTCAATTCACCTGTGGAAACAGAGTATAAAAGGGCTTTCAGTTACCTTCGCATTGCTAAAAATATTCACGATAATTATGATGAGCAGAAAGTAATTTTGGAAAAATTGCTTGCACAAAAAGAATCATTAGGTGAAAACAACAGCAATTTAATTAGGATTAAAAAACTTTTAGCAAAAACGATGGAGGAATCAGGTGATTTAAGAGGAGCTTTAGAGTTATTTGAGAATGTTAAAAAGTATGCAGTGGATTGTGGGTGGAGTGAAAAAGATTTGAAAGAATCTCGAACGGATGTTGCGAGATTGAAACTTCGTATTGGGAATTTTAACGGTATTAAAACGCGTGAAGATATTAGTAGGGAATTTGGGGAGTTTGATGATTATGATAAATTGTCTTTGGAACAACTGCAAAAAATATTGCCTATTTATAAGAATGTTTTGGGTAATGATGATGAATGGACATTGGAACTTAAATTTAGGATGGCACGTGAATTGTATTTCTTTGAGGAGAATAAAGCTCTCGTATTACTCGAAGAGATTATTAACTCAGAGGGAAATGAAGATGTAATTCAAAGAGCGTACTTTTTGATGTATCGGATTGGGTGTCATTTATATAAGTATAAAAAAAATTATGTTAAAGCTAAGGAGGTTCTTAGGAGGGTTCTACAATATCAAACTAAAAACGGTCAAGATGTTACTGAAACAAAGAACACTCTGAAGAACGTTGAGAAAATGCAAACTTTGTTTAAACACTATTTTTTTTATAATTATACGACTTAAGAGTTTTTACTAAATAAATTCTCCAAAAAAACGAAATTGTTTGATTTTGTTATACAATATTTTCTGGGTTAAGTTTCGACTTATTTTCGACATTTTTATCATTAGCAGCCAATATTACTCATATTTCTTATAAAATCATTATGACCGGTCTGACTTATATTCTATACTTATACTTATATTATAGTTTAAAGGAAGATTACACAAAGGCACTTGAGTTGATTTCACAAATCATTTCTTATTTGAAAAAGTACGCTTTTTTCGAATGCCAATTCAAATTTAAAGAAATTGAGCTGAAAATTAAAACAATTGATTTTAATAAAATAACGAGGGAGAATATTGAAAGGGAATTCGGAAACGTGAACTACGATAAGTTCTCACTGCAAGGCTTGGAAACTATTGAAAACTTTTTGAGGTTAATTTTGGTGAGCTTGATCCATTTGCAGTTAAATTCAAAGTAGCAGATAAATTATGCTATATATTGATCAGTGCCGTTCCGTGCTTTGGTACGGCCTATAATTTAACATCAAATTTTTATGCCAAACTTTAATTTAGTGCGAAATGGCTACCAAATTTAATTAACGATTTAGAATTGAAAATGAAACATATTGCACCGTAATTTGTTTTATTCGGGTTGGCTTCGGCTTATTTTTATGTTCAATTTAAAACCTACCTGTTTGACTTGGTGTCTTTCTTAACCTAATCTAAGAAACTTATTTACATCATGTTTCTGAAATTTTTTTGTATGGTTCGGTTTTTTCTGTTTTCTTTGATGATAAACCCGAACTGTTTGGTTTCAGCCGAAATGAAACCAAGTTAACGCATGCGGAACCTGAGGACTAATTAATACTAATTTTCAGGGCTGTGCAAAATACATCGTATTTTAATAATAACATGTATATAAAATACGTGTTTAAATACATTTATTTATTTAAACAAATTGACTTTGACAGTTAAAAATTACATGGCAGACAAGTTGTTTAGTTTTTTTGAGAGGAAGTACGCTGAATCTCTTGCATTAATTGAAGAGGTTATTAGTTTAGAGAGATTAGCTGTTCAAGAGGTAATACGGTATATAAGTAATTTAGAAGCTTATCCATTTGATTGAGTTTTCTTAAAGCGTTTTCAACTTTTTTTTTCTTGGACCAATAAAAATCTAACCTATGTTTTCAAAGAATAAATTTCTGTCGCTGAGCTCGGGAAAAATCAAAGCGCGTCCACTACCTGATTACTAAAGATTCTGGTTTTTGACAGCGTGTGATTACGATTAAAAAACCATTTAAAAAACGATTCGTTTAATTATTGAAAAAATCAGTTAACTACTGAAGTATTCGGCTAAAAAGATAAAAATAAGATAATTGGATAAAATTCTTGAAATTATCGTTAAACGTTGAAAGTGATCGGTAAGACTCAAATGGATGGTTAAAGATTTAAATAATTTGAAGGAATTATCGGTTATGTCTAAAAAGATACACAAAATCATTGAAATTACAGTCAATTAAAAGCACAGTCGTAAGGCTAAGCGACTCTTATAGTAAAGCCAATGCGCTATAATTTAACAAAAAATTGGTACGATGATTGAAATGATCGGCAGAAGTCACAAAATTTCCATAAAGATATCATTTTTATTTCCCATTTCCAGAACAATTTACCATTATTTAAAATCACTCAGATTGTTAATATTTAATATTCGGATGCTTCAAAAACACAAGAATGAAAACGGTGTAAGCGACAAAAGCTAAACTCGCACTGGCCAACCCAAATGTACGTCGGTAGCGCTTTACCTTTGCCTCTCGCTCTGCTCGGGCAAAGTCAAAGCGCGTCTACTCAGCCGTTCTCGTTCATTTTTGTTTGACAGCGCGCTCTTCGAGCGCACAGTCGTATGACTTCGCGTCTTTACCAATAATTAAAAAAACGTTTAGTAAAATGATTGAAATGATCGGTGAAATGACTGGCAAAAGTTTGAAATGATGTGTAAAATTATTGAAATGATCGGCAAATTATTGAAATGATCGGCAAACTATTGAAATGATCGGCGAATTATTGAAATGATCGGCAAATTATTGAAATGATCGGCAAATTATTAAAATGATCGGCAAATTATTGAAATGATCGGCAAATTATTGAAATGATCGGCAAATTATTAAAATGATCGGCAAATTATTGAAATGATCGGCAAATTATTAAAATGATCGGCAAATTATTGAAATGATCGGTGAATTGATTGAAGTTACTAGTAAAAGCTAAAAATGATTGGTAAAATGATTGAAATGATCGGCCAAAGTCCCAAATAATTCCAGAAATACAACATCTTTTATTTATTCCATTTCCAAATAAATTTATTATTTAAAATCATTCATTATTCGGATGTTTCAAAAAAACAAGAATGAAAACGGTGTAAACAACGAAAGGTAAGCTCGCACTGGCCAACCCGAATATACGTCCAGAGCGCTTTAACATAGCCTCTCGCTCCGCTCGGGCAAAGTCAAAGCGCGTCTACGCAGCCGTTCTCGTCCATTTTTGTTTGACAGCGCGCTCTTCGAGCTCACAGTCGTATGGTCAAGCGTCTGTCACAGTAAAACCAATCATTCAAAAAAGATCGGTGAAATGTGTGAAATGATCGGTGACTTGATTGAAATTATCGATGATTTGATTGAAATTACTAGTAAAAGGTAAAAATGATTGGTAAAGTGATTGAAATGATCGGCCAAAGTCCCAAATATTTCCATAAATACATCATTTTATTTCGCATTTCCACATAAATTTAACATTTAAAGTCACTCATTATTCGGATGTTTCAATTACACAAGAATGAAAACGGTGTAAACAACGAAAGCTAAGCTCGCACTGGCCAACCCAAATGTACGCCGATAGCGCTTTAACTTACCAGATTCCTCATTTTTCAAATCCCCCTCGAAAAGCAAAGGGTTACCATTACGGAAATATAGCATGGCGGGGAATGTGGTTATGCCGTAGCGCTTTATCAATTGTGGATCAGCGATCTTCACCATGTGGATTCCAAAAGTGTCGCATTCATCGTCAATCTTTTCCAGTTCCATTAGGATCGTGTCGCAGGCGCGGCAGGGTTGTTTGTCTTTGAAATTATTAGAAAGATCAGTTAAATAATTAATATGACTGTATAGTGATCGGTTTGAAAGTCTCAATGATTTAAAAGATCGGGTAAATGCTTGAAATGAGTAAATAGTTAAAGTGACTGAAATGATTCGTAAAAGATTGAAAAGATCGGTTAAAAATTGAAATTATAGGCATAGATATTATAGACTTCGAGCCAAGGCATGCCCAGTTTTTTGGTCATGGCGTTTAAAAAAACGTGTTTAAAAGTTAAATAGAGCCAGACCTTTAGCTCAAGGCATGTTCAGAGAGGATTTGTCATCGATTGTTGTTGTTTTTCAATAGAGTTATAAAAGAAATGAATGGGTTGATTTTTTAATGTGGAAGTTTGGTGAAGTTTTCTTAAAATTAGTTTTTCTCAAATAGTTCCGTTATTTTGAATTTTATTATAGACAATATATATGCGACAAATAATCAGTATAAAATTCTGCGTCGAATGATATATATTTTGTCTACTTTTGCAATGGTCGATATTTTTTAGTAATGGTATAATATGTATTTAATCAAATATATGATTAACAATGTTTTATTTGTTCAACCAATAATTCATATAGCGTAACAACTCATGGGAATTTACGCAAGTTCATTCCAACTCTTATTTCTGATCCATTTTCATTAATTCAAAAAAATATGTTTTAAAATTGCTTGAAGAATTTTGTCAAAGAAAATGGTTTGAATATTCAAATGGGGGAAATCAATGTGGACATTCACTTATTTTTCCACCGGTTGTGCTAATTCAGACAAACGCTTTTGACATATGATTTAAAAATATCATTATGTTATCTATCCAATAAATTTTAGTGTGTGTCAACATTTGACTCAACAATGCCGATTAAGGTCAAGCAAACAATGATTTGTAGTTTCAAAGTGCGACACATCATTTTTGAAATATTTAACAATGTTGAATTTGTATCGTTTTTAAGTGTTGAAATGCACTAGTTCTCATCGCTAAATCTTCGGTAAATTATTAAATGTTTTTGAATAATAGGTTAATCTGTGTAACCAAACCTAAAAAATTATGTCTTTTGTAGACATGAGACTATAGGCCTTGTTGAACACAAACACTATACCATTGAGTAGTAAATGATTGGATCTCGATAAGCATCATTTGTTGTCTATATGCGAAGTAAAACTTTGTATGTGAAAGTAAGTAAAATTACCAATCTTGTATGTAAATGAAGGTCATAATATGCCTTATTGTTCATCCCTGTTGCCGGAGTATGTTGGCAATGACATAAGCAAAAATCTTAATAAGCCATTACTGTAACATGTATTCTGAACTTGCTCATTTGTATCTTTTTTCATAAGTCTTCCTCAATACAAGAATATAACAAGAAAACTGTCTTAAAGCACCTCATCCAGCTGAAGCCATTTTCTTTACTCTTTCCATATTGCCTTTATGTTTTATTTCCCATTAATAGCAAGTTAAAGAAATGGTCAACGGAATTTTCTGATACAAAAATAATACATCGACTGAAAAAGTCTTACCAAGTAGAACCAATATTTGTGTCGTGAATATTTTGCACGAGTTTTTAACCGCAGCTCCTCGTTGACAATAAAACTTAAGTTTCACGTTTAAAAAAAATTAAAATGGAACAAAACGAAGAGAGTAGCTCAACAAGAAAGAGGAATCACTCATCATCACCAACGGTAGATTTAGTAATTTTTTGTACACGTAAATATCAACGTATGAATGAATGTATTTATTTCCAGGAACCTAAAACCTTCAAAAACAGACGGCCTGAAATAGGAGACAGCAAAATGTATGCATTAATAATCAACGTTTTACACAATCGTCCTGGAGCTGAACATGATAACGTGGCTTTAAAAAAATTACTTCTTCGTTGTAACGTTAACATTACGATGTGCACGGATTTTTCTAAAAATGTAATCAGAAAATTTTCAATCCAAAACATTGCTTATTTTAAAAGAAAATACAAATTATTTAATTATATGCAGGGAATAAAAAAAACTTTAACGGACTTCAAATCGATGCTGCAAATTAAGAAAGGAAATATCGATGGGTGTATAGTCGCAGTGATGAGTCATGGCAGGAAAGATGAAGTTTTTCAAACTTCTGATGGCAAAGAACTTAGTTTATACAATGACATTGTTGACCAACTTAACAGGCGAAACTGTCCTTTTTTGGATTACGTGCCCAAAGTTTTCCTCGTCAATGTGTGCAGGTGCTTTAAACATTTAAATTATTTTACAAATAGAGTTACAATTTATAATTTACACAGGGGTCAAGTTGAAGATTCCGGCTGTGTTGGGTCCAATGATACTGATACTTCCAATAATTCACAACGCACTGTGTGTTCTACTGATTCAACGCAAAATTTTCCTGTGTGGTTTCAAAAAATTGGAGATGATATCGAAACGGTACATTATAATATTTTTTAATTATATTAACGAATAAAGAAATTTCACATATTTTTTGTAAACCGTAGGACGATTCAATTTCTGGATCATCCTGGAAAGATACTCTGATTTGCTACGCCTCTTATTTTGGTAAGGTGTCCAACAAGCTTTAGATTTCGTTTACTTGAAATATATGAATAATAATACAATCTGTTTGATAATAGATTGCGTAGCATATAGAAGTGCCAACAATGGAACTCGTTACATTCAAAAGTTTTGTGAGATCGCAGACAAAAATATTGAAACAAGACCTACCAACATTGAGGAAATTTTAAAACTTGTAAGTTGTTTTTGCAAGTTTATAAAAGTTAAAATACGAATAATTCATTTATAATTTTTTTTAGGTAAACGAAGAATTATCTATTATTCCAAATTATCAAAGAAAATTTGGAAAGAATGTAGTTTATCAAACTCCTTGTTTTAAGAATGTTGGTTATCTGCGCAATATGCTTTTCCTTGGGACTCGCGAGATGGGCGGTTCGCAACGAGTAACCTGGGAGGGGCCAGAATTGAATAAATTTATTCAAGATTCGAAGAGGAAGATAAAGTATCCAATAACGCATGGCCTTATGGTTAATGCAGCAAACTACAGCGGGAGAGAGGAGGAATTAGGAAAGATCTTACATTATTTTGAATCGGGAGAGAATTTAGTATTGGTTTATGGATTTGGCGGGATAGGAAAAACAGAGTTGTGCAAGAAATTTTCAAATGACATTTGTTTAACTGATGATAATACAAGTCGCATTTGGTTACACGGGGAAACGGTTGATACTTTGAGTAGTTCAGTTAAAGAACTTGCAGACTATTTGGGCGTAAAGAATGAAGCAAAACCAAGTACTTTGAAATATTTCGAATATTTAACACAGATGATATTAGAAAATAGTAAAAAATTGTTGGTCGTCATTGACAACGTAGATGAGATTTATGAAGAAGTTAAAAGTGTCTTAAAAACTATTCAAAATGCCAGATACAGTAAAATGTTTATTATCGTGACTAGCAGATATAAAGCAGTGTTGGGTGACGTGAAAAATTATATAAATCTTGACGTCTTTTCACAAATCGAAACTAGGGGCATGCTAAAAAAGTCAATTGCATTAAGTGATTCCGATGCAGATGAGTTGGGTAAATTAGTCCAAAATTTCCCATTAGCTTTGCAGCAAGCTGTAGCCTATATTGTTCAACAACGAGCTTATTTTCGAACACCAAATTACTCTGTTAAAAATTACGTTAAAGAGTTTGAACACAAGAAAAAATTAATGCTAGGACAAAAACTGGACGAATTCAAACATGAATATCAAATGACGACTTTAGTAGTTTGGAATGTGACTTTGTACAAAATTAAATTAGAATGTAAAGATGTTGAGGGGATTTTAGAAATTGTTGCTCATTTCAAACCTGAAGATATCGAGTTAGGTTTTTTGGAATTGATTTGCAGGCGTAGAAAATTAGATTTTGACAAGGGATTTGACATTATTAATAAATATTGCATTGTTAAATTGGATGCGAATGTGGAAAGGAAAATGTACAGCATCCACCGTTTGCTTCAGTTCGTTTTAAAAAAAGAGAATAATGACTCCGAATATGCTAGGACACTTTTTGATGATATGATGGTGGTATTTGTGTTATGCAGTTATCATGGAACGATTTATCTTTCTGAATCACTCCACTTGCAAAGTGTTTGCAAATATGCCAATTTAAAATGGGATAGCCACTCTTTCATTTATTTTCATGAAACTTTGTCATGGGCGCGGCGCTATTCGGTTAATCTTGAAGAAGCTCTTTTAATTGTTTTAAAACTGAATAGACTCGACTGCGCTTTAGAATGTATTAAATTAGTGTATCCACAGTTAATTGAGTCAAATCCTACAGAATTAAGTGAGGAAATGAAAAGAAAATTTGTTGAAAAGTTTTTTTTGTGGTGTGTAATAAATGGTCGTGATGATAATGTGACAAAAGAAATGGTTATGAATGGAGAGTACGATGCACACTGGGATTATTACGATAAAACCGTTAACTTGATAGAAGGAGCATTGAAGATATCTATAAAATATTTCGGTATAAATTGCAAACAGCATTTTTTTGCTTTAAATAAACTAGTACGAAGAGTTCGTAATGAAAATATTGAAAAGGCAATGAAATTATGTGAGGGATTTGGTAATTTTCATTTTGATAGCGAAACGAAATTTATTTATTTCGATACAATTTCTACTATTCTTGAAGCACTTGACAAGAAAAGAACAATAGAAATTCAACAAGTTGAGAGAGTCAAGAAAATAGTTAACGACTTCTCTGAAATTCATCCTAAATCTGTTAAGTTGGTTGGATTGTTAGAGGCTATTATTTTTGATTTCAAAGACGATTATGTCAAGGCACTCGATTTGATTAAGCAGTTTCTTCCTCAATTGGAGGGAAATCATAGAAACCTAAAATGGTGGTACGAGAAAAAAGAAGATGAGTTGAAAATTAAAACGATGGAGTTTTATGTGTTAACGAGAGAGGAAATTGAATCTGAATTTGGAGAAGTTTACTACGGAAAATTCTCATTGCGAGGTTTAGAAAAGATTGAAAAACTTTTTGAGGAGAAATTGGGGGAGATTGATCCACTCACAGTTAGAATCAAAGTTTCAGTAGCAAATAAATTATGGAATATTGATACAGAAAAGTGCATAAAACTTTGTGAATTTGTTTTGAATTCACCTGTAGATACTGAGTATGAAACGGCTTTTCGTTATCTTTGCTATGCCCAAGATATTAGCCGTAATTATGATGAGCAGAAAGTGATTTTGGAAAAATTTCTTGCACAAAAAAAATCATTAGGTGAAAACCACAGCAATTTAATTAGGATTAAGCAACTTTTAGCAAAAACGAAGGAGGAATTATGTGATTTCACAGGAGCATTAGAGTTATTTGAGTATGTTAAAAAGTATGCAGTGGATTGTGGGTGGGATGAAAATGATTTGAAAGAATCTCGATCAGACGTTGCGAGATTGAAACTCAAAATTGGTGATTTTAACGATATTAAAACGCGTGATGATATTTATAGGGAATTTGGGGAGTTTGATGATTATTATGAATTGTCTTTGGAACAGCTGCAAAAAATGTTGCCCATTTATATTAGTGTTTTGGGGGACAGTGATAAATTGACATTGGAACTTAAATTGGGGACGCCAAGGAAATTGCATTACTCTAATAAAAATAACAAAGCTCTCGTATTACTCGAAGAGATTATTAACTCAGAGGGAAATGAAGATGTAATTAAAAGTTCGTACTATTTGATGTATCACATTGGGTATGATTTATATAAGTTAGATAATAGTTATGTTAAAGCTAAGGAGGTTCTTGAGAGGGTTCTACAGTATCAAACTCAAACGGGTCAAGATGTTACTAGAACAAAAAAGGCTCTGGCGGAAGTGGAGAAAATGCTAAATTCGTTTAAAAAGTAATTTTTTATAGTAATACGATTTAAGAGTTTGTACTAAATAAATTCCCAAAAGAAAAAATTGTTTGAACTTGTTATACAATATTTTATGGGTTAAGTTTCGACTTATTTTCAACGTTTTTATAGTATCATTAGCAGCCAATATTACTCATATTTCTTATAAAATCATTATGACTGGTCTGACTTATATTCAACCTAATTTATTTAAATATAAATCTAACCTATTGACTTATGTTTTCAAAGATTTCTGTCGTTGAGCTCGGGAAAAATCAAAGCGCGTCCACGAACTGATTACTAAAGATTCTGGTTTTTGACAGCTTTACGAATAGGCTTTTGGAATAGCAACCATTTAAAATACGATTCGTTTAATTACAATCAGTTAAACTACTGAAGTGTTCGGTTAAAAAGATTGCAATAATTTGATAAAAACCCTGAAATTATCGGTAAACGTTGAAAGTAATCGGTAAGACTCAAATTATCGGTTAAAGATTTAAATAATTTGAAGGAATAATCGGTTATAGCTAAAAAAAGATACACAAAATCATTGAAATTACAGTCAATTAAAAGCACAGTCGTATGACTAAGCGATTGTTATAGTAAAACCAATATAATTTAACAAACAATTGGTACGATGATTGAAATGATCGGCAGAAGTCACAAAATTTCCATAAAGATATCATTTTTATTTCCCATTTCCAGACTAATTTACCATTATTAGGTAGCGAAAGCTAATTTATGGGAATGCTCTGTCCGTCCGTCTGTCACCCAATTTATCTCAGGAATGGATTGACCTTTTGACATGCGGGTTTTTGTGGTGAAATGATTGAAAAGATCGGCCAAAGTATTAAATTTCCATAAATACAACATCTTTTATTTATTCCATTTCCACATAAATTTAACATTTAAAATCACTCATTATTCGGATGCTTCAAAAACACAAGAATGAAAACGGTGTAAACAACGAAAGCTAAGCTCGCACTGGCCAACCAAAATGTACGTCCAGAGCGCTTTGCCTTTGCCTCTCGCTCCGCTCGGGCAAAGTCAAAGCGCGTCTATGCAGCCGTTCTCGTTCACTTTTGTTTGACAGCGCGCTCTTCGAGTGCACAGTCGTATGGTGAAGTGTCTGTCACAGTAAAACCAATCATTTGACTAAACTTTTGTGAAATGATCGGTGAAATGACTGGCAAAAGTTAAAAATGATTTGTGAAATGATTAAAATGATCGGCGAAATGATAAAAATAACTGAATTGATAGTCTAAATGATTAAAATGACTGAAATGATCGGGTAAATGATTAAAATGACTGAATTGATCGGTTAAATGATTGAAATGATCGGCCAAAGTCCCAAATAATTCCATAAATACATCATTTTTATTTCGCATTCCCACATAAATTAAACATTTAAAATCACTCATTATTCGGATGTTTCAAAAACACAAGAATGAAAACGGTGTAAACCGCAAAAGCTAAGCTCGCACTAGCCAACCCAAACATGAACAAATTCAATTCAGGCTGTTTATACCTATTTTTCTGTAACCAATCTAAAACTGCAGTTTCGTCCATTAAATCACCTCTGAAAATAGATGGGAATTTCCTTCTAAAGTAAACTAACGCTGGTATCTTTGTCACACCCCACTTTTTGGCATATTTCGTGTCTTCTATTCGGACGAAAATTATGTCGAGTGTTTCTGCTTCGCTGTCTATTCGCTCTAGTTCTGAGAGGATCTCGGGACATTTTGGACATTCCGTTGGTTCTGCGTCTGCAAAAATGTTTATTGAAAAGTGTTATAACTTCAGAAATTGTTCACGGATTTCAAAATCAAGCCCATGCTTTGAAAGCTATTTTAATTGCCTAAATGTTGTAGTGATTACTTTTCCCAAATCAAATCATAAATATCTACAATTGACATTCAAAAATAGGAAACCCCCAAACATTTTTGGAAAACCTCAGAAATACACATATTTTAAAGCCTTATAACTCCCTTGTTAACAAACCAATTAGAAAACAGCAAACACCATTCGAAAGCCCATACAATTCCCAACAAAATGTGCTGATCATATTTCAAAAACCCCACCCCCAACGTCCACAATTCCCCCACCCACAAAACCCCTCAAAAATTAACATCTTACAAAAATAAACGGCGACGAAATCATTATCATCCAATAGTTTCTCCAACATTCTCCGATTAACCTCTTCAATTTCATCTTTAAGTTCGAAAGCCTCATTACTCGTCAACCACCCAAGAATCTGTGCACTGTCCATCAAATCCCCTTCAAAAATGAGTGCAGTTCCCCTCCGGAAATAAACCATAGCGGGTGTTTGCATAATTCCAAATTCTGCTGCGGTATCTCCTTCAACTACTTTCACCATGTCGATCCCATAACCATCCGCTTCGTCATCAATTTCTTCCAAACCTAACAAAATGTTGTCGCATTCTTCACCACATTCTTCTTCAGAGTAGAAAAAGACGGCTAAGAAAGGTGATGAGTCGATTAGTTTTTGGAGCATGCGCAAATTTACTGCTTCGATTTCGTCCGCTAACTCCCGGTTGTCGTCGTCCGTTAGCCAGTCAAGAACTAAGCATTTAACATTTAATATCATTTTACCCTATCCTTTCAATGTCAATTTGTTGCGCTATATCCTATCCATGTTAATTTTAAAGGTTTTGCCCAGCCCTCCCATATCCCATCCATGTTAATTTTATGAAAGCTTACCAGATTCCTCATTTTTCAAATCCCCCTCGAAAAGCAAAGGGTTACCATTACGGAAATAAAGCATGGCGGGGAATGTGGTTATGCCGTAGCGTTTTGCCAATTGTGGATCGGCGATCTTCACCATGTGGATTCCAAAAGTGTCGCATTCATCGTCGATCTTTTCTAATTCCATTAGGATCGTGTCGCAGGCGCGGCAGGGTTGTTTGTCTTTGAAAGTTATTAGAAAGATCAGTTAAATGGTTGAACTTACTAAAATAACTGTTTTCAAGGTTAAAGTGATTGAAAAGATCGGTTAAACAGTTAAATTGACTGAAATGATTGGTAAAAGATTGAAAAGATCGGTTAAAAATTGAAATTATCGGTTTAATGATTAAAATGATTAAAAATATCTGTTAAACAGTTAAATTGACTGAAATGATTGGTAAATGATTGAAAAGATCAGTTAAACAGTTAAATTGACTGAAATGATTGGTTAAATGGCTAAAATGACTGAAAAGATCGGTAAGATAATAAAAAAGATCGGCTAAAAGATTCAAAACATCGGTAATTTGATTAAATTGATTGTAAAGATCGGCAAAAGATTGAAAAGATTGATATTAACATGACTAAATTAATCGGTTAGTTGACAAAAAACATCGGTTAAATGGTTAAAATGACTGAAATCATCCATTAAGTGGTATAAACGCTCACAAAAGAAAACGGCAAGATAGTGTGTTTCGATTAAAGCCTGTTCGAGCATCCCCCTTGTAATCAATTCAATTCTAGATTCAGTCTTATGCTCGACAATCCAATGCAGAACATCTTCTTCAGCCACCAATTCTCCTTCATAAACGCTCGCAACGCCATTTTGGAAATAAACCAAAGCAGGGAAATCACTAACGCCTTGTCCAGCCGCGAAATTCAAATCTGCAGTTCGGAAAAATGTCACGCCGTGGCGCGCTACTTCATCGTCCACGTTTTCTAACTTTTCTAAAATTTCTCGGCAGAGGGCGCAGCCTGCGAGGCGCTCTACATAAAAATATAATTCTTAGTCTTGTAATTTTCTTAGGTAAGTTTTGACACTAACCATTCTCTACAGCTTCGTTTTCAGGTTGTTCAGCGCCCTCTTTAGACTTTTTCTTTTTTTTCTTTTCTGGCTCGCATGCCGTGCACTGCGTTTTGTTATCTTTGATATAACAATTTTGTGACTTTTATGTAACCATGACAATAATTTTTAAATTGGTAATCATGACAATATACATACAAAAATAGATAACGACGGCAGCGTCTTCTTCACTAATGAGTTTGCTTAGTTCTTCCCCTTCAACTTCCTCCATTGCCGTTCCACTAGGGTCTTTTCTCATCAATAACCATTCAAGGATTTTCTGGGGCGAACGCAAATCACCTGCGAATATGATCGGCTCCTCGCTTCCTAACCTTTAAAAGCAATTTAACATTGAGGGGATTGGTAATTTGACAGATATTAACATTGTAAGGATAAGTCCTACCGAAAGTAAAGCATAGCGGGTAAAGCATGAACGCCAAACCCTTTGGCCAACTCCCAATCGTCAATGCGGACAAAAGCGATTCCATTTTCGTCTGCTTCGTCATCGATTTCTTCCAAAGCTGAGACGACGCGTTCGCATTGTTTGCAGTCCGTTTCGGAGAAAAATAGGACAGCCAAGTGGTCCGTGTTTTCGCGCATTCTATCCAGCATTTTTCTGTTGACCACTTCGATCTGCCGAAATTAAAAGGAATTGAATTTGAAAAGATCGGTTGAATGGTTTAAATCGATAGGACTGAAATAATTAAAAAAAGATTGAAATGATTGGTCAAATTACTCAATTGATCAATTAAAACACTTAAATGATCGTTTAAAAATAATTACCGATTAAATGACTGAAATGATCGGTTTAATGACTCACAAGATTAAAATGACTGAAATGATCGGTGAAATAAATTAAACGATGGAAAACGACTAAAATGATTGGTAAAACGATTGAAATGATCTGTAAAATGACTGAAATGATCTGTAAAATGACTGAAATGATCTGTAAAATGACTGAAATGATCTGTAAAATGACTGAAATGATCTGTA